>JAFEMH010003755.1:0-247480 GCA_022495995.1 Adenophora triphylla var. japonica
TACGGTGGGGCGGTACTCGTAAGCTTTCACTAGTTTGGTAGGGAGAGGCGCGGGGTGAGCTCACTGCCCGATTTCGCGGCTATTACGCGGCTTACGAGTTCAGCAGGAGGCCCGTGACTTGGAGAGACCATATTCACGGCGCCCCGAGGAGTTCCGGAGCTTTGGTCGGGTTTGGCGATTCCCGAGGGTGGGGATGGAGACACGGAATGTCGAGGTGGCCGATTCGAGACTAGCATGCGAGAATTTTGCTTGCTAATGATGTGGCTACCTTGCCAGCTGGCTAGAAGCATTCATATGGTTGATGCTATCGGTCACCTATCTTTGCCAGTGCAGGACGATAGCTATGACTTGCCTCCTCGACTCTCTGGAGGATGTTGATGGGATAGGGGACGGTCTCTTGGGGAGAGGCCGGATTGGCGAGGGGCTCCTACTTCTCGTTGGACATGTACGGTCGGAGCAAAAGGCTGCTTCCATGAGGCTTTACTTCTCATTCTGTGCCCACTTGAGGTAGTCTCCTTTTTTTTTTTCTTTTCTCTTTTCTGTCTTGAGACTTTTATAAGAGAGAAAATGACCTTTTGATTGTTTTGAACATACGGAGGCCTTTACAGGTTTTGCGAGGTGATCGGGTTCTTCCACTTGGAACCGACGAGTGATGTCACCACATCTTCCACTGCTATGGTTATTTGGAGGGAGATGCGAGAGATAAATTCACGGGGAAGACCGGATTACCTTCGGCCACAAAATGGTGAGGCCGTGTCATTGAGGGATGGGCACGATGGAGTGGACTTCTACCCACAGGGCGAGGTATCCGAGAGATTTTGTTGGGAGATGCTATAGAGGTGACGAGGCGAGAGGAGGTGGCTGCGGGGCGACATGTGATGTCATCTACTTGGGGACCGCTTCTCGAGACGGCGTAGCGTGTTCCCCCCGCTAGATGCCATTACTCCTTCGACCCTCCGGCACGGATCTTTGCGGCCCGAGGGGCGGCGGCGGATGAGATTGCTAGGTACCGAGCGAGGCGTAGGCTGCGGAGGAGTATTTTGACATGGACACCCCTACTGTTTGTGTTTGTGGAGCGGCGCACGAGGACGCCACGAAGCTAGTGAAGGCGGCGGTCACTCGGGGATATGGGGAGGATGAGCCTGCGGCCCGCCGATCCCTCACTGCACATCGTCTACGTGGTCCGTGGAGTGCGAGGAGGATGAGGATACTGTCACGATGCTAGGGAGCCCCGGTACACCTTGCCGCTGATAGCCTTTGTAAGTGTACTCTTAGGGTCTTATTCCACTTTTTAGCTTTCGGATTTTTACGCTTTTTGCAATTTTACGAGATTTTACGAGATTTTTCTCTTCTTTTTCTCGGAGTTCGGCTCGCACTTACGATAATTTGGTTAGGCGAGAGATAGGGGCTGGAAGGACATGTGCCGGTCTCTTACGAGGAAGGCGCTGCGCTTCGAAGGCGGCGGCGGATGCACGAGGCACAGGCGCGAGACGGCACGTCGGGGCACGGCGTCTACCTCATCGGCCTCGGGAGTACTCTTCCGGTGCTATGCCTCGGGGCGGGGACCCACGGCCTGACATTGCAGGCGGCTGGGCGAGTACGGGCACGATAATGTCCATCTATCGATGTGAGCGACCCGGGAGGACACGATGAGGAGGCTAGCATTTATGAGGTGAGCGGCGATGAAGACGAAGAAGAATCGGAGGCCTAGGAGGTCTCTAGAATAGACTTGGAACAAAAACAAACAGTTTACAATTTGATGCACACTTTGTTTATTTTTTGCTTTATTTGGGCGCCGATGGGGCGAAAACATTGTATTTATGTTTTATTTGCTTTTCTAATTCATGCTTTTTCAATTTGCATATTATCGAGCCTTGGGGCGACTTTTTGCTTGGAATTGGGGCTGAAAATGGGCCAAAATGATTTATAATGGTGTATAAATGCTTGAATGGCTTCTGGATATGTTTCTGTACAGGTTTTGGTTGAAAAAGTGGGGTGAAAACTCCCTTGGGCAGCAACTTTGGTTCTTTGCAGAATTTCTGAGAGAGCTAATGTAGCCGTGCGGCATGGCCTTGAGGGCAAATGTAGCCGTGCGGCTAACGGATTCTGTCTGGGCCCAGTTATTTTACGAATAAAAGCAAGGCTTGGCCATTTCATTTCATTTTCACTCTAGACTTGTCCCAATTGTTCCCGAGCATATTTTGGACCTAAAAGCACCATCTTTGATCACTTTGCGATGGAGAAGCTCGTTAGATTGCAAAGGGGAAACTGAGACCATTTTCTATCCAGGTCTTCAATCTTGGGCGAGATATAACTTCCAAAATCACAAGGGGCTGCTTGATTCTTCCTTCAAGATCAAGTCTTTATGGCATTTGAGGATCTCCCGCCCGATTGGGATCTGTTGAGAGCGCGACAAAGTTACAGGACGTCAGGAGACATGTTTCTTTGCTTTTCTTACAACGAAATCGTCCCAACGCACGAAGACTTGAGCCTTGATTGGGAGTCCCGAGGCGAGGCTATATCTATTCCGCTGATCGGAGACGTGCCGGTGACGGTAAAGCTTGCATCTTTTGCGAGATTCCTTTGGGAGAGGGTGAGAGGATGATGGTAGCACCGGATAGGATTGACCTTTCGATATCCCGGGCGAGGTTTGGGTTTCCCGGATATAGGCTGCGACCACGGTGGCTATGGATGCTTTCATTCTCTGCGTATTCTCTATTTTGTTCAACTGCTTGAGTCCGTGGGGATCTGTCATAGTGGCCTCTTGGACATGGTCGAGGCTGCGAGTGGGAAGGATATTGTCCCGCTGGTTTTGGGAGAGACATTTCATGGGATTGATAGGATGGCTCGGGAGACCGTTTCATGAGGTCAGGAGTCCGGCTATGTTGACTTTGTGGGCTGCGGGGAGAGGCTCGGGGCTTTGCACGGGGCTTTGCCGACTCGGTGCCCTTGGGTGATTTCTCGGAGAGGTGCACCTAGGCGGCGAGGAACGGGGTAGGCGGGAGTTGATGATGGCTAGGCTATCCACTTCGGACATCCGTTGGTGGATACCACATTGGAGGTTGCGGACCCGGGAGGATATTTCGGGAGTCTTATCTTTGTGAGGGTTCCGGGATTACTGGCTGGTCGTCCTTCTACATACCTGCTTGGTATCCCGGGCGGTTTGGGGCTTTACGGGAGCCATTGAGTGATTGGGAGGACATCAGGACCATGGAGGTGGTGTCATTGGACATGAGAGATCCGGCCCGGCTTCTCTTTCTTCTCGAGGGCTTGGACACATCTTGCTTTCCCACCCGGGGCTATCTTCGGGAGCGGGAAGAGCACCATCTTGACCACTTTGTCTACTTGGGTGGTACGAGAGGGAGATGGGAGCGACTCGAGGCTATCTTGGAGGATAGACGTCGAGCTTTATTGGGAGGCGGCGTGACTCGAGTAGGACTACGAGGGAGGCGAGGCTAAGGCGGTTGCCATAACCAATCGGAGTGACTTGGTCGGGGATATGGAGGCTCGGTACAAGAGATTGTCAGAGGTCGCTCCTTTGGCCCGAGGCTCGAGAGGGAGGAGGTGCGGACTCGTGCTCGGATAGAGAGAGCGCTCATTGACACGGGGTTGGTAGAGGCTCCGGTGAGGATACCGAGAGGTCGGGATGAGGGATCAGAGCATTATTGAGAAGAAAAGGAAGAAGACTCGACGAGGCCGGAAAAGGGAAGAAGGCGAAGAAGACTCGGCGAATGATGGGCGACAAGTCTTTTCTCAAGATCCTCTTATTGCCATTTTGCAAACACATTAGTTTATTTAGGCATTTTATTGTATTTTAGATCTTTTTAGCGAGGTTAGCGAGTTAAAGAGGTAGGCCGTGCTTGAACTCATCAAGAAGTTTTTAACTTGTAATGAACAAGAAATATTATTTTAGAAATTAATCAAGACACATTTCATGGAAATTCAAATGTCTTTATTGATTGGGACCCGTTTTATGAAAGCGAAATGCCCTTTACTATTTAGGACACACTTCATGGAAGCTTAATCGTCCTTTTTATTATTTAGGACACATTTCATGGAAACTTAATCGTCCTTTTTATTGTTTAGGACACATTTCATGGAAACTTAATCGTCCTTTTTATTGTTTAGACCGAACCATATATGGTGCCTACGTTCCCCTTTTACAAGAAAGGCTAAGGGGCTCGAGGTCTTCGTAGTTCATTACGGTGAACTAATAATTTTTTCATGTGCGGCCATTGTCTTTTGCCTAGACCGCCCTTTTTGGGGTTTTCGGCCTAGGCTGGGCATTACTCTTTTGCACTTTTTTTTTTTTTTTTTTTTTTTTTTTATATGTGCGGCCACTGTCTTTTGCCTAGGCGCCCTTTTGGGGTCTTGACCTAGTGGGCATTACTCTTTTTGCACTTTTTTTTTCTTCTTTTTTTTTTTTATTTTTTTTTTTTTATATTTTTATCGGACATAGTATCTTCGGAGTTTATCACCATTGACCGGGTGGACAAAGGGATTGCCATCCAAGTACGCAAGCTTCATTGCTCCTCTGACGGTATTTTACGCACCACATAAGGGCCGATCCGAGACGGGTTCCCATTTTCCCGGGGGTTGTCTCACGGTAGGGGGCTTTACTTTCGGCACTAAGTCGCCCTCTTTGATGTCTACTGGCCTTGACCTTTTTATCAAACGCTACGGCCATTCGCCTTTGGTAGGCTCGGGTGTGTTCCATGGCTTTTAGCCTTCTCTCGTCAGCGGGGCTAACTCATCATGCCGGCTGCGCAACCATTCCACTTCATTGACAACTGTTTTCCGGGAGGACCCTTAATGACGGGATTTCCAACTCCTTGTAGCTAACACTTTGCTTCCATCCCGTAAGTTAGGGCAAAAGGAGTTTCTCCTGTGGCTGTTACGACGAGACGTTACGTAGCCCCGAGTGCTAGGTGCGGCTTTTCGGGCCAATCACGACCACGGGTGGCCATCTTCCGGATGATCCGCTCGAGTGTCTTATTAGCGGCTTCCACGGCTCCATTGGTTTGAGGTGCATGCGGGGACGACTTGTGGCGAGTAACTCGGGTCGACGGCGGTCTATCACGGTCTCCTTCGAAGTGTGACCCATTATCGAAATGATCTCGTTGGGCACCCCATATCTGCACATTATGTTTTCTTTGATGAAGCTGGGCCACTTTTACGGAAGTGAGGACCTTGTAGGACTTGGCCTCTACCCACTTGGTGAAGTAGTCAATGGCTACCAAAACGAACTCGTGCCCATTGCTTCTATGGGGATATTTTCCCTATCACGTCAATGCCCCAAGTTGCAAACGGCCAAGGAGTCGTCATGCGGTACAGGTCATGAGGTGGGAGATGGTTGAGGTTGGCAAACCGGCGGCATTTGTCGCGAGGTTCGGACGTCTTTGAGCGCATCTGTTTCCATGGAGATCCGGTAGTAACCCATTCGAGGATCACTTGCATCGGGGCTCACGGCATTCATGTGAGGACCGCGGGGACCATTGTGGACTTCGGTCATCAACTCTCTGGCTCTTTCTTGAGTGACACATAAGAGGAGTGGTCCTTGATACCGCTTCTTGTATAGGTTGCCTCCTAGAATGACATGCGAGAAGCCAACCTTTTCGGGGCTTGCAAGCTTTTGGCTCGACTCCTTCTTTTGGTCTACCTTCTTCGTCTCGAAAGGCGACTCTCCGTCTTTGAGAAATTGGTAAATACGATTATACAGGTTCCTTTATAGGCTCGGGTCCCAGGTCCACTTCTACAAGAAAGGCTGGGGCTTCTCTTCTACCAGCTACGAAGGGCTTTATGGCTTTTCCCTCGGGGATCTCTACCAATGAGGCTAGAGTAGCTAGAGCATCTGCGAATCTGTTCTTTTCCCTCGGCAAGTAGTGGAAAGTCACTTCTC
Organism: Adenophora triphylla var. japonica; assembly: GCA_022495995.1. NCBI lineage: Eukaryota > Viridiplantae > Streptophyta > Magnoliopsida > Asterales > Campanulaceae > Adenophora > Adenophora triphylla. The sequence goes on from JAFEMH010003755.1 coordinate 5,900, forward strand.
GGAGCTGTCCGATCAACTCCTCCATATGGGCATGATACCGTTGCGAGATTAGGGTCTACAGTCTTCCACTTGTTGGAGACTTGGTTGATGATCAGTGAGTCTCAGTAAACTTCGAGCTCCTTGACATTTCTTTCTAAGGCGGCCTCCAAACCGGCAATGCGGGCTTCATACTCGGCGGCATTGTTCGTGGCGGGAAAGTTCAACTTGAGGGCTATGGGGGTATGCTCATCTTTCGGATCGACCAATAGCATTCCTACACCATTTCCTCTTTTGTTAGCGGCTCCGTCAAAGAACAAGCTGCCATCTATTTTCGGGCTCAGCTTGCAAAGATCCCTTCATCTGGAAATTGGGGTTCGGGCCCTCTGTCTTCATTCTTGGGAAATTCGCCGGGTGATCGACAATGCTTGACCCTTGATGGCCTTTACGGTCACATAGTTGATGTCGTATTACGCCAAGAAGAAGGACCACTTCGCTAGACGCATCGAGAGGGAAGGCTTGTCAAAGATGTACTTGATGGGGTCCATTTTCGAGACCAAATTCACGGGGTGGGCTTGCATATAATGCTTCAACTTGCCGACTACCCGGACCGATCCTGCCAAGTCTTTTCACACGGCGAGTAATTGAGCTCACTCCCTTGTAGCTTCCGGCGACAAAGTAAATGGCATTTTCTACCCGAGAGTCTTTCTTCTCTTGAGCAAGCATAGCCCCAAGCTGCCGTGTACGTGGACGGTGAGATAGAGCGAGAAGAGGCTTGTCTATGTGGGGGCATAGTGCAGGGATGTACTAAGTATGCCTTGATGCGGTCAAAGGCATCTTGGCATTCTTCGGTCCATTACGTGTCCACATTCTTCTTCATGAGCTTGAAGATGGGCTCGCACATAGTAGTCAGCGATTGTGAAAGCGGCTAATGTCTTGCAATTTACCCATGAAGCTTTTGACTTACATGCAGGTTTGAGGTGGCCTCATATCCATGATAGCTTTGATCTTTCGGGGTCAACTTCTATACCTCGCTCAGTGACCATGTACCCGAGCACTTTTCCCCTTGTCACTCAGAAGGTGCATTTGGCGGGGTTTAGTCTCATGGAATCTTTGTCTCGGCCTCTCAAAGAATTTTCGTAGGTCAACAAAGTGCTGCCCACCTTCTCCTTTGGAGTGGATTATCATGTCGTCTACGTAGACCTCAATCTCCTTGTGGATCATGTCATGAAAAAGTGCGGTCGCTGCCCTTTGGTAAGTAGCCCCGGCATTCTTGAGCCCGAATGGCATTGCTTGTATAACGATGGGTTCCCACGGTGTGGTAAAGGCTGTCTTTTCTTGGTCTTCCTCGGCCATCTTGATGCTGGTTGTAGCACTGAAAACCATCAACGAAGGATTTGACTTCGTAGTTGGCGGTGGAGTCCACCGGGATGTCTATGTTTGGCGAGAGGGTAGTCGTCTTTGGGGGGGCCTTGTTCGGATCTCGGAAATCCACACGGCGGCGCACCTTCCCATTGGCCTTGGTTACGGTCACGATGTTGGACAACCATGTCGGGTATTGATAACTACGATGAATCCTACCTGGTAGCTTCTCAATTTCTTCTTTGACTGTAGAGACCATTCCGGCTTGATCTTTCTCGGTTTACGCTTTGCGGCTTGGCATGCGGTGCTAGAGGGATTACGTGTTCTACTATCGAAGCCCCATCCCAGCCCCGGCATATCTTTGTATGACCATGCAAACACGTCGACGTATTCTACGAGCGGCTCGATTAGTCTGTCCCTTTCAACCCCCTGGAAGAAGCTTCCAATCTGTGTCTCTTTAGGTTCCTCAATAGTACCCAAGTTCACACTTATCAAAATCTCCTCGGCGGCTTGGGCCCGGTTTTCCTCTTTTACGAAACACCTTAAAGATTTCTTTAATGTATTGTTCGTTTAGTGTGTTTGCATCTTGTTCAAATGATTCATCATTAAGCTTGTTGTTAAGTTTTGAGTTAATTTATCATTTGTTAAGTTGGCAATAAGAGGATAATCGAAAGATTTGTCATTTCATTCAAGATAAGGGGAAAGATGACATCGATTACATTTTCATAATCCTCGGGCGTGAGGCCTTCGGATGACTACGGGGGAAGGTCGAAGATTCTGACTCAGCGAAAAGACAACATAGACTCTGGACCCTACACTACTTATTGACTCGAGGGGAACTTGACAAGGGTTGGACCGGGATCTCACTCCTTCTTCTTTGTTGCCACAGGGAGTAGCTGGTCTTGCCGGCGTTGTTCGAAAGTTGGAGACTACGGGCGATCAAAAGCTTGCCGGAAATCATTAACGAGGCCGATGCTTGTGGAAAGATGGTGAGAGGAACTAAAGTAACTTGTTGCAATCTTTCGGCTAGCTCTTCCGTAGCCTGGACTCATTGGATGAAAGTGCAGCTCATCTTATCAATGCCTTGCGATAACTCATTTTCTCTTTGCTTGATCTTGGACACCACGACCTTGTCGGTGTAGCCAATAGAAGGGTTGGCTGGATAATGCGATGAAGTCTTCTTGAGAGGGGGTCTTAATTCTTCCTTGGCGCTACGTATTCAATAGGCTTTACGTGTTACGCTTCTAGATACTGCTAGCTTCTCATTGAACTTTACGATGGCCACAAATTCAGCACTTTACGCTTCAAGAGGATCACTTGTACACGGGGTATCGAGTGGGTGTGCTTGGGGTGACGGGTTCCTTGACGGGTTCCTTGGCATAAGCGACATAGTAGTCGAACTTGCACGAAGGCTCTCCTAAAGTTCCTACGCTCTTGTCCCCGGCTTCATATCTTTCCTTAAGCCTGCTGTGTGGACTTTCTCTTCTTCTTCTTCCTTGAAGGAGCGTCCTCATTGATCCATTCTTGATACTCATACTCGAGGCGGTCTTCGCAATCACATACATCATACCGAGATGTGAGGCTTGGGTTGAGCCAGGATAGCCCCTCCCATTGCTTGGTCATTACGTGGTGGATTACCATGTTGGCCATTTTGACAGAAAAGGCGACAAAGCGAGGATTACAGCGAGCGTACGAGGATTACGCGCTAACAAGTCGGCGGCCGGTGTTCTCACCCACTTCTTTCTCGGCTGCGGGAAAGGGATAGGAAAGGTTTAGACTCGGGGTAGGTGTTTAGGTGAAGGCTCGGGCAATATGCAAATTAGAATCTTCAAGTTTACTTAAAACAGTGTCTTTTATTAATATCTATTTGGTTGGAAAAGGGGTTACGCCCTTCTTTTTCACAACTACTCTAGATCTGGATCGGTGGGTTCCGTCACTACGTCTATAAGCCCCTCGTATTCCACAGTATTTCGACCTCCCGGGGTGGGACGGCCCGGGCGAGGGTCCTATAGGGCACGCGGATCCCACCGGCCAGTAAAGAACGCTCCTATCGGGTCTAGCGGGTCATAGGACCTTTCAACGCACGACGATGCGGATTATAGTCAAGGCAATACCGTGAAAGTCTCGTCTCTACTGCCTCGACGGATCTTTGACGAGTTTCGCTTGAGCGAATGACGGTTTTGACTTTCGGTAATGTCAGGAATATAATAGGCATGGGTCGGGCGGCAAAAGCCGGATGACACGGTGTCACATTGAACTTCGTTGCATACGCGGTGCGCGAGTCGGAATCAAAGTCAATCTTGGTCAAGATCTTGCCAATTTTTCCTTGTCGGAATTTTGGCGAGCTTCGCTTGAGCGAAAGATCTTTTATTTTGGCAAAGACTTGGTCTTGACTCTTACGCATTCCGTGCGGGTCAAGGTCAATAGTCAATGTCGGAGTCAAGATCCCACGATTTTTCCTTGTCGGAATTTCGGCGGAATTTCGCTTGAGCGAAAATCTTGGTTTCCGTTATGAGCTAAGGCTTGACCTTTACGTGGGTATGCAAGCTGGGCTATATGACACGGACTAGACCAAAAACCAACCAAAAGTCACGGATTTTTGAAACGTGTGACACGGGTGTGCATTGGTCGACACGTTTGCCATGGGGAGGTTGGGATGATTCCGTGCGCGCCGGGAGCATCGTAAGGCTGTCCGTGGCTGCAGTGGAACCACCCTCGGGTTTGAAGGACGTGCGTGCAAAAGTGTACGAGGATATATCGAGGTGCGCGTAGTGTGCGGTCTCCTAAAAATGTTCCTTTTTGAGTTAAAACGGAGATTTTCATAAATGTGTTTTAAAGGAATGATTTTCGGGACGGGGAAAATGCAACACATAAGCACGTAAATTTTAAGGAGCCCCGGTCGATCATGGAGCTGAATAGCCCCAGCTGCTAGGGCTGCCCAGATTAACCATGATTTTCTGGTGGAATTGCCCGAGGTCGTATGGTCGAGAATCCTATGAGGATTAGCCGTACTTGCATGGATCAATTTTCCGGGTTCCACTCCTTTTGCTATTTTTCGGGTTATTTCCCGTTTCAAAGTATGCACGAGATTCCAAGATGCAAATGATGCAATGCATGGTAAAAGAAAGCAAGCACGATTAATGAAATCGGCGATGGGAGTCTAACCGCTCAAAGGGAAAAGCTTTTTGTATTTTTTTTTCAAAATTTTTTTCAAAAAAGGGATGCGAGTACGTGGGATTGTTAAACCACCTTGTTATCCCAAGCCCGGGTTAGGGAGCGATACGGGAAGGGTAAGTGGGGTCCACCTATATACCAAGTATCGACTTTTGTTTTGAAAATAAAGCTTTTCTCCTTTGGGATGATCCCAGTAGTCGCCAAACTGTGAATGTGGTGCCCAAATTCTTTTGTTTATTGGAATTCACGCGAGTTTGAAGACATCCGAGTTATTTGAAAAACGGAGTCGCCACGCCATTTTGATTACCTCAAAACTTTGAAAAAAAGGTTTTATGGGTTCGGAGGTTAAGTTACCCCTTGGGAAGAACGTTTGGCGTTCACCCAAAGTGCCTTGCAGGAGCAAGTCGCCCTAGATTTCATTAATCATGTTTGCTTGCGTGCTTTCTTTGTGTGCATGTGTTTGAAAATAAGGGGGGGAATGTCCCAAGTTGTCTTCCGGACGTACAAACCATTTGTTGGTTGTCGCTCGGGATTCCTTGGAATTTATGTATTTGGGATTATGATCCCGTCCTCATCTTATGACTTATGATCATCGCATTTTAAACCTCGGGACCCTCGGGACTTGCGTGATCGAGAGAATGACTCTCTTTTGGGTCAAAGATGAGGTTCTTTAGGAAGGAATGTCCTTAGCCCATCAATCCTACGCTTTAAGACGGTCGAGCTCGTATAGAGGCTTCATACTCATTCTTAAGCGATAATCGGAGATATAGGGTTCAAGGTTATCCTTTTCCTAAAGAAATCATGAACCTTTAATGGAAGGAACGATGCAAAGATGAGAACTTTTACACCGGTCCGTTCCAAGGTTGGGGAAAGGGAAATGCATGATAAAAAATGACTCTTTAAGGAAAAGATGACATTTTGGTTTTAGCAAATGATGCTTTTTGATTTAAAGAAATGATCTTTATGCAAATGATGCATAAAGATTTGATTTTTATGCAAATGATGCATTGAAAAAGGGGTTTTGATGCAAAGGATGCATTTTTATTGAAAAAAGATTTGATCTTTGTATGCAAATGATGCATAAAGATAACATTTTTATTGGAAAATAGGGATTTTAGGTGCAAAGGATGCACCTTTATGAAAAAGACTACATTTTTATGACAAATGAGGTCTTAATGCATGCAAAGGGAAAGGGGTGATAAAGATATGATCTTTATGAATAAATGCCAAGTCCCAAGCAAGATATATGAATGCAATGAGCAAGTATATCAATTAAAATGCAAGGTTAGGGCGTGCGAGGTTACCAATCGTTTCCTTCGCTTCTTCGGACGGAGCTAGGAGGAGAGGTTCTTCTTGGGTCTTCAAGGAGGAGGGAGATGGCTTCTTGAGCTTCTTCTTCGCCTTCTTGAGCCTTGAGGGTTTTCTTCACGTACGGACTGCTATGGAGTGTGTGTGTGTGATTGTTTGTGTTGTTGTTGTTCTTGAAATGGGTAGAGGAGGGCTCTATTTATAGGCGATGCGGATAAGGCTAATGAAGCCGTGCGGCTGCGAGCCCTTTGCAAATGAGGCCGTGCGGTCTTATCCACAATGACTCGGCATTCTAGAACCATGCAAGGTGGCATTATTCTAGAAGCTTCTCCTAATTAAGAAAAACGTGTTTTCTTAATTAGGAAGGCTCCTCTGACCCTAATTTAAATTTGGACTGTTCCAGGACATTTCCGGAACACTAGGAAAGTCCGGGGAATTACCGGAAAACTTACCGAAATGTCGGGAAAATTAACCGGAAGGCATGAGCCAGATTTGGGTACTTACAGGTACATGGTCACGGAGCGAGGTATAGAAGTTGACCCCCGAAAGATCAAAGCCATCATGGATATGAGGCCACCTCAAACCCAGACAGAAGTCAAGAGCTTCATGGGTAAATTGCAGTACATCAGCCGTTTCGTCAATCAGTTGACCACTATGTGCGAACCCATCTTCAAGCTCATGAAGAAGAATGTGGACACAGAATGGACCGAAGAATGCCAGGATGCCTTTGACCAGATCAAGGCATACTTAGTACATCCCCGGTACTATGCCCTCCACATAGACGAAGCCTCTTACGCTCTATCTCACTTTATCCAGAACACGGCGGTTGGGGCTATGCTTGCTCGGGAGAAGAAAGAATCTCGGGTAGAAAATGCCATTTACTTTGTCGTAGGAAGCTACGGGGGAGTGAGCTCAATTACTCGGCATGTGAAAAGACTTGTGCGGGGCGAGTGCAGGTAGTCGGCAAGTTGAAGCATTATATGCAAGCCCACCTGTGAATTTGGTCTCGAAAATGGACCCCATCAAGTACATCTTTGACAAGCCTTCCCTCTCGATGCGTTTAGCGAAGTGGTCCTTCTTCTTGGCGAATACGACATCAACTATGTGACCGGAAAGGCCATCAAGGGTCAAGCATTGTCGAGATCACTGGCGAATTTCCCCGATAATGAAGACGAGAGGGCACGAACCCCAATTTCCGAGATGAAGGGATCTTTGCGGTTGAGCACGAAAATAGATGGCAATTGTTCTTTGACGGAGCCGCTAACAAAAGAGGAAATGGTGTAGGAATGCTATTGGTCGATCCGAAAGATGAGCATACCCCCATAGCCCTCAAGTTGAACTTTCCACCACGAACAATGTCGCAGAGTATGAAGCACGCATTCTTTGGTTTGGAGGCTGCCTTAGAAAAGAAATGTCAAGGAGCTCGAAGTTTACGGAGACTCGGCCACGATCATCAACCAAGTCTCCAACAAGTGGAAGGCGTGGACCCTAATCTGCAACGGTATCATGCCCGTATGGAGGAGTTGGTGGACGGTTCGGAGAAGTGACTTTCCACTACTTGCCGAGGGAAAAGAACAGTTCGCGAGATGCCCTAGCTACTCTAGCCTCATTGGTAGAGATCCCCAGGGAAAAGCCATAAAGCCCTTGAGTGGGTAGAAGAGAAGCCCGACTTTTCTGTTGTGAAGTGGACACAGGACCCGAGCCTATAAAGGAACCTTGGTACAATCAGTTACCAATTCCTCAGACGGAGAGTCGGCTTTCGAGACGAAGAAGGTAGACCGAAAGAAGGTATCAGAGCCAAGAGCTTACAAGCCCTGAAAAGGTTGGCTTCTCATTATGTCATTCTAGGAGGCAACCTATACAAGAAGCGGTATCAAGGACCACTCCTCTTATGTGTCACTCAAGAAAGAGCCAAAGAGTTGATGACCGAAGTCCACAATGGTCCCTGCGGTCCTCACATGAATGCCGAGCCACGATGCAAGTGATCCTCGAGAATGGGTTACTCTTGGATCTCCATGGAGACAGTTGCGTTCGGCACATCCGAACTGCGACAAATGCCGGCGGTTTGCCAACCTCAACCATCTCCCACCTCATGACACATGTCTTGCATGGCGACTCCTTGGCCGTTTGCAACTTGGGGCATTGACGTGATAGGGAAAATATCCCCGACCGGGAGCAATGGGCACGAGTTCGTGTTGGTAGCCATTGACTACTTCACCAAGTGGGTAGAGGCCAAGTCCTACAAGGTCCTCACTTCCAGAAAAGTGGCCCAGTTCATCAAAGAAAACATAATGTGCAGATATGGGGTGCCCAGCGAGATCATTTCGATAATGGGTCACACTTCGAAGGAGGCTGCGATAGGCTGGCATCGAGTGAGTTACTCGCCACAAGTCGTCCCCGTACGAGACCTCGGACCAATGGAGCCGTGGAAGGCTGCTAATAAGACACTCGAGCGGATCATCAGGAAGATGGCCACCCGTGGTCGTGATTGGCCCGAAAAGCTGCACCTAGCACTGCAGGGCTACGAACGTCTGTCGGAACGGCCACGGGAGAAACTCCTTTTGCCTTAACTTACGGGATGGAAGCGGTGTTACCGGTGGAGTTGGAAATCCCGTCATTAAGGGTCCTCCCTGGAAAACAGTGTCAATGAAGTGGAATGGTTGCGCGGCCGGCATGATGAGTTAGCCACCTTGACGAGAGAAGGCTAAAAGCCATGGAACACACCCGAGCCTACCGAGAGGCGAATGGCCGGGCGTTTGATAAAAGGTCAAGGCCGAGAGACATCAAAGAGGGCGACTTAGTGCTGAAAGTAAAGCCCCTACCGAGACAACCCCACAGGAAAATGGGAACCCGTCTGGATCGGCCCTTATGTGGTGCGAGAAGATACTATCGGGAGGAGCAATGAAGCTTGCGAGACTTGGATGGCAATCCCTTTGTCCACCCGGTCAGCGGTGATAAACTCCGAAGATACTATGTCTAATAAAAAAAAATAAAAAAAAAAGTGCAAAAAGAGTAATACCCGGCTAAGTGAAAACCCCAAAAAGGGCGGTCTAGGCAAAAGACGGGGTTGCACATATAAAAAAAAAAAAAAAAAGAAAAAATCTTAGTGCAAAAAGAGTAATGCCCGGCTAATTTGAAAACCCCAAAAAGGGCGGTCTAGGCAAAAAACGAGTGCACATAAAAAATTGGTTCACCAGAATGAACTACGTAGACTGAGCCCCTTAGCCTTTCTTGTAAAAGGGGAACGTAGGCAGCCATATATGGTTCGGTCTAAACAATAAAAAGGACAATCAAGCTTCCATGAAGTGCGTCCTAAATAATAAAGGGTATTTCAGTTTTCATAAAACGGGTCCCAATAAATAAAGACATTTGAATTTCCATGAAATGTGTCTTGATTAATTTTTAAGATAATATGCCTTGTTCATTACAAGTTAAAAAACTTCTTGATGAGTTCAAGCACGGTCTACCTCTTAACTCTGCTAACCTGCTAAAAAGATCTAAAATACAATAAAATGCCTAAATAAACTAATGTGTTTGCAAATGGCAATAAGAGGATCTTGAGAAAAGACTTGTCGGTCGTCATTATTGAGTCTTCTTCGGTCTTCTTCCCTTTTCCTCGACCTCGTCGAGTCTTCTTCCTTTTCTTCTCAATAATGTCGGTATCCCTCATCCCGACCTGCGGTATCCTCACTGGAGCCTCTACCAACCCCGTGTCAATGAGTGCTCTCTCTATCCAGAGCACGAGTCCGCACCTCCTCCCTCGAGCCTCGGTCAGAAGGAGCGACCTCGGACAATCTCTTGTACCGAGCCTCCATATCTCGACCAAAGTCACACTTTGGTTATGGCAACTCGCCTTAGCCTCGGTCTCCCTCGAGTCCTACTCGAGTCACGGTCGGCTCCCAATAAAGCTCGACGTCTATCCTCCAAGATAACACTGAGTCGATCCCATCTCCCTCTCGTACCCGAGTCCAAGTAGGCAGGTGGTCAAGATGGTGCTCTTCACCTTACTGAAGATAGCCACAGGTGGGAAAGCGGTATGTGTCCAAGCCCTCGAGAAGAAAGAGAAGGCTGTTTGGATCTCTCATATCCAATGACACCACCTCCATGGTCCTGATGTCCTCCCAATCACTCAATGGCTCTGTAAAGCCCCAAAGCTGCTGGATACCAAGCGGGGTATGTAGAAGGACGACCGGCGAGAATCCTGGAACCCTCACGGCATAAGACTCCTGAAATATCCTCTGATGCGCAACCTCCAATGTGGTATCCACCAACGGATGTCCGAAGTGGATAGCCTAGCCATCATCGGCTCGGCTACCCTGTTCTGCTGCTAGGTGCACCTCTCAGAAATCACCCAAGGGCAGGTCGGCAAAGCCCCAGGCAAAGCCCGAGCCTCTCCTGCAGCCACGAGTCAACATAGCCGGACTCCGGACCTCATGAAACGGTCTCCCCAGGAGCCGTCCCTATCGATCCCATGAAATGTCTCTCCCAAAACCGGCGGGACAATATCCTTCCCAGCCACTGCGGTCTCGACCATGTCCAAGAGGCCACTATGACGAGATCCCCACGGACTCGGCGGTGAACAAAGCGAGAGAATACGCGAGAGAATGAAAGCATCCATAGCCACCGTGGTCGCAGCCATATGCGGAGACCCAAACCTGCCCGGGATATCGAAAGGTCAATCCTATCCGGCTACCATCATCCTCTCGGCCTCTCCCAAAGGAATGCGAGAAAAGATGCAAGCTTTACCGTCACCGGCACGTCTCCGATCAGCGGAATAGATATAGCCTCGGTCTCGGGACCCCCAATCAAGGCTCTGAAGTCTTCGTGCGTTGGGACAATTTCGTTGTAAGAAAGCGGTAAACATGTCTCCGGACGTCCCGAACTTTCTTTGCGGCTCTCAACGAGGTCCCAATCGGGCGGGAGATCCCTCAAATGCCATAAAGACTTGATCTTGAAGGAAGAATCAAGCGAGTCCTTGTGATTTTGGAAGTTATGTCTCGCCCAAGATTGAAGACCGGATAGAAAATGGTCTCGCTTCCCCCTTTGCAATCGACGGGCTTCTCCATCGCAAAGTGTTCAAAGATGGTGCTTTTAGGTCCAAAATATGCTCACAGGAACAATTGGGACAAGTCTAGAGTGAAAATGAAATGAAATGGCCAAGCCTTGCTTTTATTCGAGAAAATAACCGGCTCGAGACGGGCTGTAGCCGCACGGCTTCATTTTGCCCTCAAGGCCATGCCGCACGGCTACATTAGCCCTCTGCGAGAAAAATTCTGCGGCAACCAAGATTGCTGCCCAAGGGAGTTTTCACCCCACTTTTTCAACCAAAACCTGTACAAAAACATATCCGAGAAGCCATTCAAGCATTCATACACCATTATAAATCATTTTGGCCCGGTTTATTTAATTCCAAGCAAAAAAGTCGCCCCAAGGCTCAGATAATATGCAAATTGAAAAAGCATAAATTAGAAAAGTAAATAAAATGTAAATACAATGTTTTCGCCCCATCGGCGCCCAAATAAAGCAAAAAATAAACAAGTTGTGCATAAAAATTGTAAATTGTTTGTTTTTGTTCCAAATCTATTCTAGAGACCTCTTAGGCCTCCGATTCTTCTTCCTCCTCATCGCTACTCAGCTCATAGATGCTAGCCTCCCTCATCAAGTCCTCCTGGTCGCTCACGTCAGACAAATGGACATTATCGTGCCCGTACTCGGCCCATTTGCTCCCGGAATGTCGGCGTTGGGTCCCCGCCCCGAGGCATGGCCTTTGGAAGAGTACTCCGAGGCCGATGAGGTAGGCAGCTGTGCCCCGACGTGCCGTCTCTTGCGCCCGAGCTCACTGTGCATCATTGCCGCCTTCGAAGCGCGAGCCGGCTTCCTCGAAGAGACCGGCACATGTCCTTCCGGCCCCTAATTACGCCTTAACCTATCGTAAGTGCGAGTGGAACACGAGAAAAAAAAAAAGAAGAGAAAAATCTCGGAAAATCTCGAGAAAATTGCAAAAGCGAGAAAATGCGAAAGCTAAAAGGGAATAAGACCCTAAGAGTACACTTACGGTGCTATCGGGCGGCAAGGTGTCTTGGGGCTCCTAGCATCGGGGACGAGTATCCTCATCCTCCTCGGCACTCCATGGATCACATAGGACAAATGCGCGGGAGGGATCGGCGGGTCGATGGGCTCATCCTCCCCATATCCACGAGTGACCGCCGGCTTCACTAGCTTCGTGGCGTCCTCGGGCGGCTGCTCCACAAACACGGCGTAGGGGTACCCATGTCAAAATACTCCTCTGCGGCCACGCTGCACAGTACCTCTCAATCTCATCCTCTGGCCAATCCACAGGCTGTAGCATCCGTCTTTGGAGGATCTGAGGAGTAATGGCATCTAGTGGGGGAACATGACCATCTTTGCCTCGAGAAAGCGGTCCCCAGATAGATGACATCACATGTCGGCCAGTGAGCCACCTCCTGCTGCCTCGTCACCTCGATAGCATCTCCCGGCCAAGATCTCCGGATACGCCCCGGGGGTAGAAGTCCACTCCATCGTGCCCATCCCACTGTTGATGACCGGCCTCACCATTTTGTAATCGAAGGTAATCCGGGTCTTCCCAGTGAATTTATCTCTCGCATCTCCCCTCCGGCGAACCATAGCGGGGAAGATGGTGACATCACTCTGCTTGGTTCCAAGGGAAGAACCCGATCACCTCACAAAACCAGGCTGCATGTTCAAAACATCAAAAGGTCATTCTCTCTCTTATAAAAGTCTCAAGACGGGAAAAGAGAAAAAGAAAAAAAGGAGACTACCTCGAGGGCAAATGAGAAGCGAGTCCATGGAAGCGGCTTTGTTCCATTTGTACATGTCCAACGAGAAGTAGAGCTCCGCCAATCCGGCCTCGCCCCAAGAGACCGTCCCTATCCCATCAACATCCTCCGGAGAGTCGAGGAGGCAAGTCATGGCCAGCGTCCCGAGAATTAGCAAAATGGTGGTGATAGCATCAACCATATGAATGCTCTAGCCGAGTGGCAGGCGATCCACATCATTAGCAAGCAAAGTTACGCATGCAAGTCTCTGAGCTGCCACCTCGACATTCCGTGTCTCCATCCCCGGCCCCTTGGGAATCAGCTCAAACCCTACCAAAGCACAGGAACTCCTCGGCTGTAATGTGGTCTCTCAAGTCACGGGCCTCCCGGTGAGCTGTAGGCCGATAATAGGCTGTGAAATCGGCGGGAGTCAGCATCGGCTCTCCCGGCTCGAGGTGAAAGCTATGTGTCTTGTCCCACGAACTCGAAGGGCTGGACCAAGCCACTTGCTCTTAGAGGTGATGTGAACACCCCTGCCGATGGCCTCTACAAATGCATCCGGGCGGTAGCCCTCACCCAGCAGGATTTACCCCATTCTTCTCAAAATCCGGCATCCTCTGCCAAAGCTTGACTGCAATCTCGGATGGTCCTCTAGACTTGTTCTCCTGTAGACAAGCACATCAAAAAGAAGCGTCAGTCCTTCATATCATTTCAAAAGCATGCATATATTCAAAAGTGCACATATTTTTCAAAAGAAAAGCATTCATAAAAGTTTTTCTAGCATTATTTGCATCAAAAACGTGTCTTTCATCACTTGAAACGCGTCATTGCTTTCCTAAAGCACAAAATCACAATTCTTCGCACATAAGCATTATTCTTTCAAAAATGGCATGCATGAATCATTTTCATCTTCCAAAATCATGTTTTCTCATTGAAAATCAGAATTTTGACCTAGTTCTAGCACAAGGCAAGAACTCCGTCTCATATTTTGAAAAATTCTCATTCTTACTTCATTTTGCGAGAAAAAAGTGAGTCATTCTCATATTTTTCATCAAATAAAATTGCACATGCATATTCTTAGCCTCATCGGTTGTTCATGCATCTCAAAATCATTCAAAAATCCTAGGAAAATCCTAAAATTCGGGTCAAGCCCTAAATCATTCAAAATTCAAGCAAAATCATCGGATTTGAGCAAAATGAGAATGCTTACCCCAACCGATCGCGGGTTCGTTGATTTATGCTCCCTTCTCCCCGGGTAAAGCTCCGATGGAGGCGTAAGGAAGTCATACTTCCTCTCCGTCCGAACGAGCTCCTTTCTCCTCCTTCTCGCGGCCGCCGAGATGCTTCTTCTTGCTTGCCTCGGTATGGGATTGCCCTCCGGATCCATCTCAAATCAAAGGGAAGCAAGGGGATTGAAAGAATTTCGAAATTCTCTTCCTCTCTTCTCTCTCTCTTGCCTGAAGTGGGCGGAAACAAATGCCCAATGCCCGTTCAAACCTGTTTTAAATAATCTGGAAAAAACAGGTCTCTAGCCGTACGGCTCCTTTTTCTCCATCTCATGCCGGGCGGCTTCATTCGCTCTGAGCAGAAATTACAATCCTGCCCCTGGACCTTCCACTTGGGCATGCAATTTCCGTTATCTTTTACCCAAGATAACATCTTTTCAGAAAATATCCCTTATCTCTTTAGCAATAAAGCTCTATTCCCAGTCGCCTCCGTTAAATCCGTTATAACGGGATAACACTAGGTGACAACCTCCGAATTGTCAGAACTCTAGACTTGTGCTACCTCTATCCGCGAATAGTGACGTATGCCCAAGTCATTTCAACTTGTGCTACCTCTATCCGCGAATAGTGACGTATGCCCAAGTCATTTCAACTTGTGCTACCTCTATCCGCGAATAGTGACGTATGCCCAAGTCATTCCAACTTGTGCTACCTCTATCCGCGAATAGTGAAGTATGCCCAAGTCATTTCAACTTGTGCTACCTCTATCCGTGAATAGTGACGTATGCCCAAGTCATTCCAACTTGTGCTACCACTATCCGCGAATAGTGACGTATGCCCAAGTCATTCCAACTTGTGCTACCTCTATCCGCGAATAGTGACGTATGCCCAAGTCATTCCAACTTGTGCTACCTCTATCCGCGAATAGTGATGTATGCCCAAGTCATTTCAACCTGTGCTACCTCTATCCGCGAATAGTGACGTACGCTCAAGTTTCCCAACTTAAGTTACCTCTATCTCCGTCATAAAGAGATAGTGCCATAAGCTCTAGCTTCCTCAGGTGACAGCCTCCGAATTGTCAAAATCTCAAGGATCCTAGACATCGTTCCTAACTATCTAGTGATGCTTGAACTACGATCAAGGCTTGATTCCTCCGGGATACGTAGGTAGCCTTTTATAAAAGGTCCAGCCATTCGACCACTTTGGTCACCCTGTTTCTTTGTCACTCCTCAGTGATAAAGCGCCCCCTCATAGAGGTTCAGATATCCGACCACCTCGGTCACTTCTAGCATATCCCCAGTAGGATCAATTGCTTGACCTCCTAGGTCATTTTCTCTTCTATTTCCCCGGCAAGAGACCAGTTTCTCTTCTTCCTTCCCCAGCGGATCTTTTCCGAACTACGATCTGGCTTGATTCCTCCGGGATACGTAGGTAGCCTACTTTAGGTTCAGCCAATTTGTCACATATGACACCCCATTCCCCAGCGGATCTTTCCCGAACTACGGCCTGGCTTGATTCCTCCGGGATACGTAGGTAGCCTACTTTAGGTTTAGCCAATTTGTCACATATGACACCCCATTCCCCAGCGGATCTTTCCCGAACTACGGCCTGGCTTGATTCCTCCGGGATACGTAGGTAGCCTTCCAAAAGGTTCAGCCACTCGACCACCTTGGTCACCCAATCCGTCTCGGCATTCGCCAGATCGGATCCTTTTCTATCGACAACCCCACTCGCCTTGCAAGTGACGTTGCCGAGGGGCTTCTGTAAGTACCCAAATCTGGCTCATGCCTTCCGGTTAAATTTCCCGACATTTCGGTAAGTTTCCCGGTAATTCCCCGGACCTTCCTAGTGTTCCGGAAATGTCCTAGAGCAGTCCCAAATTAAAATTAGGGCTGTATGGAGCCTTCCTAATTAAGAAAACACGTTTTTCTTAATTAGGGAGAAGGTTCTAGAATAATGCCACCTTGCATGGTTCTAGAATGCTGAGTCATAATGGATAAGACCGCACGGCCTCATTTGCAAAGGGCCTGCAGCCGCACGGCTTCATTAGCCTTATCCAGACTGCCTATAAATAGAGCCCTCCTCTACCCATTTCCACACACAACAACAACACAACAACACAACAACAACAACAACAACACAACAACACACAACAACAACACAACAACAACACAAACGACACAACAACAACACAAACAATCAACAACACACACACTCCATAGCAGTCAAGACGTGAAGAAAACCCTTGAAGGCTCAAGAAGGCGAAGAAGAAGCTCAAGAAGCCATCTCCCTCCTCCTTGAAGACCCAAGAAGAACCTCTCCTCCTAGCTCCGTCCGAAGAAGCAAAGGAAACGATTGGTAACCTCGCACGCCCTAACCTTGCATTTTAATTGATATACTTGCTCATTGCATTCATATATCTTGCTTGGGACTTGGCATTTATTCATAAAGATCACATCTTTATCACCCCCTTCCCCTTTGCATGCATTAAGACCTCATTTGTCATAAAAATGTAGTCTTTTTCATAAAGGTGCATCCTTTGCACCCAAAACCCCCTATTTTCAAATAAAAAATCATCTTTATACATCCTTTGTACATAAAGATCCAATCTTTCCAATAAAAATGCATCCTTTGCATTCAAAAAACCTTTTCTAATGCATCATTTGCATAAAAATCCTATCTTTACGCATCATTTGCAATAAAGATCTTTTCTTTAAATCAAAAAGCATCATTCGCAAGCATAAAAATGTCATCTTTTCATTAAAGAGTCATTTTTTATCATGCATTTCCCCTTTCCCCCAACCTTGGAACGGACCGGTGTAAAAGTTCTCATCTTTGCATCGTTCCTTCCATTAAAGGTTCATGATTTCTTTAGGAAAAGGATAACCTTGAACCCTATATCTCCGATTATCGCTTAAGAATGAGTATGAAGCCTCTATACGAGCTCGACCGTCTTAAAGCGTAGGATTGATGGGCTAAGGACATTCCTTCCTAAAGAACCTCATCTTTGACCCAAAAGAGAGTCATTCTCTCGATCACGCAAGTCCCGAGGGTCCCGAGGTTTAAAATGCGATGATCACAAGTCATAAGATGAGGACGGGATCATAATCCCAAATACATAAATTCCAAGAAATCCCGAGCGACAACCAACAAATGGTTTGTACGTCCGGAAGACAACTTGGGACATTCCCCCCCTTTATTTTCAAACACATGCACACAAAGAAAGCACGCAAGCAAACACGATTAATGAAATCTTGGGAGACTTGCTCCGGCAAGGCACTTTGGGTGAACGCCAAACGTTCTTCCCAAGGGGTAACTTAACCTCCGAACCCATAAAACCTTTTTTTCAAAGTTTTGAGGTAATCAAAATGGCGTGGCGACTCCGTTTTTCAAATAACTCGGATGTCTTCAAACTCGCGTGAATTCCAATAAACAAAAATTTGGGGCACACATTCACAGGAGCTGCGGGGGAAAGGACATGAAGGTTCAGATGTCTGGGAATGGAAGGAGGGTAGGTGTTTGGGCATTGGGCTCATGCAACATGCGATTATTTGTTCATGTTTACTTAAAACACGCTTTATTAACCTAATCGGTTGGAAAAGATTGCTCTTCTTTTTCGCAAACTACTCTGGATCCTGGATCAGTGGGCCCCGTCACTACGTCTATAAGCCCCTCGTATTCCACCTGTATTTCGACCTCCCAGGGTGGACAGCCCCGGGCGAGGGTCCTATAGGGCAAGCGGGTCCCACCGACCGAAAGAAAAACGATCCTAAAAGTCTGGCGGGTAATCGAGTCTTAACGAGCATTCGATGTAAATTACGGACAAAGCTGACGTCAAAAGTCAAGATTATGTCCGAGGGCTCGACGAAAAGTCGGCATGATTTGGACTGATAAGCGTCCACAATTGATCTTGACTTGTCGTTAGTTAAGCCGTAATTAGGCATGGAATAGTCATTAATCCTTGATGACTCAGTGTCAATCTTTGGGAGTCGGTGCATAATTTGTGCCGGTCGAGCCGAAGTCAAGGCGCCGGTCAATATCTTGGTCAAAGTCTGCGGCGGAAAACCGGCGGAACTTCGGCGATTAGGGTCCCCGAAAGATATTGAGTCGGTATGCCGACAAAGGCTTGAAAGGAAAGGTCTATACACGGACAGGGCATGACACAGACCAGACTAAAAACCAACCGAGTCTCGGACAAAGTGTGTCACGGACAAGTGCATGGTCGACACGAGGCTCCATGGGATGTTTGGGTAGTCCTGTGCTCATCCGAGAGGCGTAATAAGACCAAACGGACCGCGACAAGGATTTCCCCGGGTTAGGGACGTAGTGTGCAGTGTACGGTCACGTGCGCGTAGTGTGCAAGCGATCTATATTCTTTTACGAGTAAAATAGAGATTTTTTTATGTGTCTTAAAAATATGATGCATGATTTTTTTTTTTTGAAAATTTTCTTTTTTTTGAAAATCCTTTTTTTTTTTTGAAATTTTTTTTTGAAATTTAATGAGCACATAAGCACGTAAGCACGAAAATTCCGACAGTTAGGGACATTATTCCGACAGTCAAAATTTTGACTTTCTCCGAGGCGGCCAAAACAACATGAAAACTGTGCAAAAATCAACACACACACAAAAATGATTTTCAAAGCCGGGACGGAAGCTTGACCCTCAAAAGCTTTTTTTTTTGAAAACGGTGATACCGGTACGTGGGATTGTTAGACCACAATTTATCTCCGACTCGTGTTAGGAGGCGATAACGGGAAGTTTAATGGTTTCCACCAATATACCAAATATCATTCATTTTTTTTTTTTTAAAAAAAGCTTAATCCCCAGCAGAGTCGCCACTGTGATGAATGTGTATCCGAAAATTTTCCCATTTTTGTTTGAAAAAATCAACGAAAACGGAGTCGCCACGCCATTTTAATTTTGAGGGCCAAAACTTTGAAAAAAGCCCGAGATCAGAGATTTAGGTTCGGAGGTCATGTTACGCGTCGGGAAGGACGTTAGTGTGCACCCGACGCGCCTCGTAAAACGAGTCTTCCAAGCTGAAAATCATTTGTGTGTGTGTGTGTGTGTGTGTTTTGGCCAAAATAAGTTGAAACTCAGAAAAGTAAAAATTGGGATATCTTTTCAAGACTTTAAACTGATTCCATGATTTTTTGGAAGATTTTTGGATTGAGATTTGGTACTCAAAAGACCTTTTGAAGTTGAGAGCCATTTCTGCCAGAATGAAAAAGGCAGTGGACCTTTGATTTTGAAATGGATTCAAGGGTCTTAAAACTTCATAATCTGGATAAACTCAGAGGATGAAAGTTGTTCTAGACACCTTAAATAAGACTTGTGCGAAGGAATTTTCCATTTTGGAGAAGATTTGAGGGGTCAAAACCTTCTGGAAACCTCAGATATGAGATCTGAATTCCCAGAAGCTGATGAACTAGCCTCTGAAAGAAAATTTGAAAAGAGGAGTTTTACTCACCCAAAAAATAAAGTAAAAATATGTATGGAAAGCTCTGGATGTTGGCTACAAAAAGTGTTTTGTAGTCAACACCAAATTCCAAGTTCATCTGTGTCCAAAAATTAAGACAATGGACTGAGGTCTGGGAAAATTGCTACTGGACAGCAACTTCTCAAGAAAGAAAATATGATTTTAAGGGGGGTTTTGCATCCATGCTTGTCCCCATTTCCCTAGGTTTTGGTTAGTGATCACTAGACATTTTAGTGGTGAATCAACTATACCAAACCATCCTTGGAGTACATTAGGACTAAGCATTTCATTTGCTTGGAAAGGGGATTTTTATCCTTTGAAAATGAGATTTTATGCTTGAAAATGGTTTTTAGGGTTTTGAAAATGAGTTTTTTTTGCAAGAAAGTAAGAGAACTTGAAAATAATGTTGATCTTTGTAGAAGATCATCCATGGAGATGGTCTTCCATGGTGATCTTCTTAGATCTAGAGCAAGAAGATGAAAGAACTACATTTTGTAGTTTGAAGATGCATGCATGGATGAGATTTAGGGTTAGGAGGAGGAGGGTTTACCAATATTCCTTGTGTTCTTGAGTGTTTGGCTTGAGTGTATGAGTGTTTAGGGTTTTAATATGAGAGTGAGTGGATGAGTATGAATTGGGAAAGATTGGAGAGAAAATGGTGACAATTCAAGTGAATTCTCACTGTTTTCTCTCTATATTTTGCCAGAGGTTCGGTGCAAAATGTGTTGTGGCTCTTTATTTTTGTGACTGGAGGGCTCAATTTATAGCCCTCTGAAAATTACAAAGATGTCCGCGCGGATAGGGTTGCTTGGCGTGCACTGTTCATTAAATGCAGCTCCAGCTTTAGACAAGAAGAATATTTCTTTTCAAAATTCAAATTAACAGCCAGTTTTTTGTTTCCAGCCATTGCTATTTTTGGTTTTCTTCCTTTGTTTTACTTTTTAAGATTCTTTTTGAGGTTTAACCTTAAATAACAATGCCCATTTTACCCTCACTTTGTTAGGAAAGTTAGGATTGTTAGGAATTGTTAGAAATGTTATAACTTTCGTTAATTTTCTAACGAAAATTCTAACAAGCTCAAATTGGAGCACTTACAACTACCCATACCAGGCCCGCGCAGGTCTTCTCGCAAGATGAGTAGTTGAGTTTACTGCCTTGTAACTTTCTGCTCACAAAATAGATGGCGCTTTCGATTTTGGAGTCCTTCTGCTCTTGTGCCAGCATAGCCCCAATTGCGGTGTCTGTGACAGTCAGGTAGAGCAGTAGTGGCTTCTGCCGATGTGGAGGACAAAGGATCGGAGGATTCACAAGGTATGCCTTGATCTTTTCAAAAGCAAACTAGCATTCTGGGTTCCATTCAGTGGATGTGCTCTTCCTCATCAACTTAAAGATAAGCTCGCAGATGGAGGTCAGTTGATTAACAAAACGGCTTATGTACTGTAGCCTTCCCATGAAAGATTTGACCTCTGTCAGTGTTTGAGGCGACTTCATCTCGACTATGGCTTTGATATTTTGTGTGTCCACTTTGATTCCCCGTTCGGTCACCATGTACTCCAACACTTTACCTCGCTTGACGCCGAAGGAGCATTTAGCCTGGATTCAACCTCATGGAATGTTATCTGAGGCGGTCGAAGAATTTTCTCAAATCGATGAAGTGCTCGCCATTGGATCCTTTGGAGTGGACTATCATGTCATCCACGTAGACCTCTATTTCTTTATGAATCATGTCATGGAACAGGGTGATGGCAGCCCTTTGGTAGGTAGCCCCAGCGTTCTTCAGACCAAACGGCAGGACTGTGTAGCAATATGTTCCCCAGGGGGTAGTGAAAGCTATCTTAGCTTGGTCCTCTTCGGCCATTTTGATCTGGTTGTAGCCGACAAAACCGTCAACGAAAGACTTGACCTTGTAATTGGTTGTGGTATCTACCAGCATGTCAATGTTGGGCAGGGGGAAGTCATCCTTTGGGCTGGCTTTGTTGAGATCTCTGAAATCCACGCAGCATCGGACTTTTCCGTTAGCCTTGGTGACTGTTACGATGTTGGAGAGCCAGGTGGGGTACTCGATGACCCGGATGAATCCTGCCTTGAGCATCTTCTCAATTTCCTCCTTTACTTGTAATGACCACTCAGGTTTGATCTTTCTCAGCTTTTGTTTGACTGGCTTGACTTTTGGATCTAACAGTATTCGGTGCTCCACTATGGAGGGATCGAGTCCGGGCATATCCTTGTAAGACCATCCAAACACGTCCACAAATTCCCTGAGTAGTTCCGTCAGAGTTGCTTGTTCGGGCCCATCAAAGAAACTGCCAATCTGCGTCTCTTTAGGCTCTTCTGCAGTTCCCAGATTCACACGAGTCAAAACTTCCTCGGCAGCTTGGGCTCGGTTTTTCTCTTTCTCAACAACCTGCTTAAAGATTTCTTTAATGTATTGTTCGTTTAGTGTGTATGCATCTTTATCTAGTGAATCATTATTAACCGTTTTTAAGTTGTTAGTTAATTTATCATTAGTTAAAGTGGCAATCAGGGATACTTGGAAAGGTCGATCATTTCATTCAGAGTAAAAGGAAGTACAACACTGGATATAACTTCATAGTCTTCTGGCGTAAGGCCATCAGACGACTCTAGGGACTCGAATTCGATGACAAGAGACTCGGAGGACTTGAAATAGGCTGACACAAGGGGACGGGGGACCAATCCAAGCTTCGTGACCATTTCTTCTTTGCTTGCGGATGGACCGGATAGAGTTTCCCAATTCTTCAAGGGCATGGTAGACTATATGACCATGGCTTGGGGATCTAGCGGCTTCTGTCCTTCTGCTTCAATCACTGCGACCATTTCTTTCATTGAGCCCCAGTCGATCAGGTCTGGAATGTGCACTTCTTCCCCAAACATCTGCTGCATGACGGGACCATCCCATTCATCTAAGGAGAATTCTGGAGTCTTGGCCTTCGGCATGACCAGTTCAAACTCAGCTGTTGTGGCCTTCTCGACAGTCGGAATGACTTCGTTGAGCTTCTCAAACTGCTTTACCAGCTCTGGTATCCCTTTGAAAGTGTACTTGCTCTTCATGGTGGTAGTAGCCCCAGGTATCTCGGGTAGGTCGAGGAACATTCTACGGACAGGGTTGGCTCTGGTTCCCCTGAACTTACTGAGGTTCTCTTGTAGCTTCAGCCAGCCTTCTGCATGTTTTTTGACTGTGGCATCATCTAGTTGTGGAGCGCCTTTCACGAAGTAGTCAGTCATGTCAAGAATAAAAGAAGGAGGTTTGGAGCCATTGAAAGGGACCTTTCCTGTAGCAGCTTCCTTTCTTTTCTGAGCAATTTCTTTCTCTTTTGCAATCCCCTCTGAAGTTGGTTCATATCCCAGGCCATGGCGAGTTTTCTGTTCCTTCACCTCGATGACCTTGTGAGTTCCTTGTAGGTGCTTCCCGAGACCCAAACCAGGCAGGTAATTCATCTTTCTCATCATTCTCATAACAGGAGGGATCTTGTCCCGGGTGACTGTCAGATCCACGTTGCAAACTTGGACCTTAGGGGACTCGACTGTGAAGCCAGTCAGCATGAAACCATCCTCATCATGTTTGATCTCCAGGATGGGTATTCCACCCGTATCAGTGCCTTCCAAAGTGACTAGGTCTCCATAAATGGTTGTTAGATCCCCGTTTGAAACAAACTTTACACACTGATGAAGGCTCGAGGCGACCCCGTTAACCTGGTGCAGCCAAGGTCTTCCCAACAGAGCGTTAAAGGTGATTGGGATGTCAATGACCTGGAATTCCACGGGTATCATTTTCTTGCCGAACCAGAGGTTTAAAGTAGCAGCCCCAAGTACAGTACGAGACGTTGAGTCGTAGGCCTTGACTGTGAGGGAGGAAGGCTTCAGATCTGTGGGCTTGATGCCAAGCAGGCTCATGATCTTTGCTGGGAGGATGTTCATTCCAGACCCATTGTCAACTAAAACCCGAGGGAGATGCCGTTCATCTAACTGGACCGTGATGAAGAGAGGCTCATTATGATCGGCTCCGAACTGGGGGAGATCAAGGTCTGTGAATTTGACTATGTTCCCGTAGTGGATGTTCCCAATTAGTTGCACCACGTCATCAGGGGTAGCATCAATAGGGACCAGTGTGTGGGCCAGACTTTCCTCTAACTTCAACTCGTGGGTTAAGATGAAGTGAGTAAAGACCACAGAGAGATATTGGCTTGAGTCTGCTTCAACTGACTAAGTACAGGATCCTCTTTCTGGGGGTCAGGAGTTTCAGCTGTCTTGGCATAGGGGTTACGCTTTTCCCTGGGTGTTGGATCTGCTGACTTCTTTTCTGCCTTGGGATTACTCTGATGGATCTGCCCGGATCTAGTCAACAGGTTTACTTCTCCCTTTGGCTTATCTGTCGCCTTTTTGCAGGACTCTTTTAATGCTGTTAGGGTCAAAGGAGGGGCTTGCTTAGCAACTGGCCACCGATTCTGAATGATTCTGTTGCAAGTCTCCCTGAGTTTAGCAATGGTGAGGGGCTGAGCTCGGGGATATTGGGTATGACAGGCTTCTGACTGGGCAGCCTTCCAGATTGCTTCCCAAGTTACGGGCTTCTGAGCCTGAGATTGCGTTGTTGTTCCTTGGATGTCCCACAGGGCTAGGGCGTCTTCCGAGGATTGAATTGCCATGTAGCAAAGGGGGCAACCCATCCTTTTCTTTATTTTCTTTAGTTA
This sequence comes from Adenophora triphylla var. japonica, assembly GCA_022495995.1. Classification (NCBI taxonomy): domain Eukaryota; kingdom Viridiplantae; phylum Streptophyta; class Magnoliopsida; order Asterales; family Campanulaceae; genus Adenophora; species Adenophora triphylla. Next base: position 29,929 of record JAFEMH010003755.1, read on the forward strand.
ATTAGTCAACCGGACAAAAGAGATTTTTAGAAGTGTAAACCTGCAAGGGCATTTTTTTTTCTTGTTTTTTTTTTGAAGATGGCCCCATTTGCTGAGGGCGCAAAGGAACTCATTTCGAGACTTGGCTCTTTTGAGAGAGCATTGACATGGAAAAGTGTATGGAAGCCCTTGCTGACAGACATCAGTGTTTAGCTCTATCTTTCCTATGTTGTAGAAAAAGAAGACTCGTCGAGAAATTTGGAAACATGTTTTATCCAAAATGATCACAAGATTGCTCAAAACCCTTCATCAGTTTGAAATGCATTTATGGCCGGACCATTTCTGGTTGCCTACGTTCCCCTTGTTGTGAGGAGCTCAGGCCGTCGTAGTTCAGGCATTTGAGCGATACGAGTGATCATTTGAAATAATACCATTTCATTAAATACAAAATAGTGCCTCGAGTCTAGCGAGAAAAGAAAAAGACTCATACAAAAGTTGAATTTTTAACTACCCTGTCCATAAAGGACTACAATAGCAGATGTCCACAAAGGACTTTGGTAAAAGAGAAAACACTAGAACCTACGAAGGTTGACTAAGAGACTGCTGTAACATCTTCATTTAAGGATGAGTGGCCCCCATCATAGCTATTCCCTATTGATGGTTGAGTTGCGGGCCTCAAGATTGTGCAGTCATTTGCGCCGCGACTTAGGCTCATTAGGGTAGAGGACGTAGTAGTCGAATTTCCCTGATGGTTTCCCAAGTGTCCCTACACTGGTATCATCGGCCTCGAACCTTTCTTTCATTTTTTGCTGGGAGGAAGATTTCTTCTTCTTGGTAGGACGATCCTCATTTATCTCATCTTGATAGTCCCTCTCGAGACAGTCTGGGCAGTCACAGACATCCCACCAAATGTGTTCGACAGCTGGTGTTGGATTGGAGCCTCGGGCGGAGTTGCGCTGGAGGGGTCTTGAGTTGAGCTGGATTGAGGGGATTTACTGGAATAGATGACATAGTAATCAAATTTTCTGGATGGCTCTCTGAGGGTTCCCACTGCGGGATCACCAGCTTCATATCTTGCCTTCAACTTTTGCTGGGAAGAGGGATTGGTTTTTCTCTTAGGAGGACAGTCTTCACTGATCTCACCTTGGTAGTCTCTCTCGAGGCAATCGAGACAGTCGCAGACATCCCACCAAATGTGTTCGACCGCTGGTTGTGGGTCTGGGGCCTCGATATGCTGATTGTTGGATTCGCCTGGGAGCAAATGTTTGGACTCCGGAGGGTAACGGGAGGCATTAGAAACTGGGGGAGCAGGCACGTATTTGTCCTTTAGGGGAGCTCCAGTCAGCTGAGGAATTGTCAAGGTCCCGAAATGGCGTGTGGCTTCCTCGATCCAGGCCTGTTGCTAGTTCTGACGTTCCTCGAGAGCCCTGATGGCCAACCATACTTCCTCCATTGTTCGGAAGCTTCCTGGAGGTAAAGTCTCATTTCCATTGTTGATATCTGTTTGGACAGCTCGGGAAACACTGGGATTTGTCCGATGGGTGTCATTCTGAGGAGGAACATTTGACTGCTGCTGAGAGAAACCGAACTGACTCATCCCTGACTGCTGTTTTGGATCAAACCGTGGTGGTGGCACTTTGACCTGTTTCTTGGGGGCCTGCTGACCTGTGGGTCGAGAAGCAGGGGCCCTAGCAGTAGTCGCATAGGATGCAGGGGCCCTATGTCATCTTAACGCGCCTTCGATGTAAATTACCGGCGAAGCCTGCATTGGGAATCAAGATCGGGTCAGAGTGCCTGACAGAAAACCGGCCTGACTCCGACTGATAATAGTCCACAAGGGATCTTGACCCGTTGTTGGTTAAGCAGTAATTAGACATGGATCAAGCGTTAATCCTAGATGACTCGGTGTCATACTGGGAGCCGGTGTATGAGCCATGCGGGTCAAAGTCAAAGTCCGAGCCCCAGTAAGATCGAATCAAAGTTCATGACGGAAAATCGGCATGGCTTCGACTGAGTTAGGTCCGCGGGGGATCTTGACTTGGCATGTTGACTAGGATTTGACCTACTACGGGGCATGCACTGACGCAGTCTGACACGGACCGGACCAAAAACCAACCGAGTCTCGGAAAAAGTGTGTCACGAACTTTGACAGCAAAGACAAGGCAGTCTTGACTTGGCACGTTAACAATTGATCCTCAAGATATCTTTGCAACAACCTAATTTCCCTAATATCCCTTTCCCCTTCCTCGCACCTCCGCATCACATCCGAATCAAATTCACCTGCATCATCCAATTTAGACTGCTTTCTTCTCCGGCGGCGTCAGCAAAGACAATAACAGATTTCAATTGCATAGATGAAGGGGAAAACGAGAAAGATTAGAGGGAAGATGAGAGGGGAGCATAGATCAAGGAACAAGTAGCATAACCGACGGCCACAGGCCCAGGAAGTTACGATCATGGCGATTGTAGTTGTTGGTCCCAAAGGTGGCAACAAGGGTGAAAAATAGCTAGAGGGGGGGTGAATAGTTGTTACAAATTTTTTGCCCTCTTTTGAAAACTGAACCTCTAGGCTTACAAAACCGCTTGCAGTTGATAAGATACTGCAAGTAGTGATGTAAAATGCACAGCAGAATGTTTAGAAAATACAAAGCGGTTTTGGGTGCGGTTTGTAAAGAGGTTTGTGGTGAGTGCGGTTTACAAACAAATAGTGAGGTTTTGATAAAGTTAACTCCAAACACAGTTTCACAATAATGGAGAGCTTCAACTTCGTATGAACTCACAGCAAATCAATTTCTCAAGCAATCTTCAAATTGTGAAGATTGGGGGTATTTATACCCAAACATTAAGGATATAGCCGTTGGACACAGCTGTTGCAAGGACTGTACTGATGCTTTCCCATTGGTCCACAGTAACCACTTTTTTCCTTAGGTACAACAGTTGCAGGTAAAGCTGATCTGGCTCCAGCTGCAAATAAGGTAGTTAGGACATCTGTCACCTTTTCAAGATCCTTGCAGATCTTCTCTGACATTGAGTCACGTGACAAGATATGGTGGTTGACTTTTGATATTGCTGACGTGGATTCCAACGGTCAAATGGTTCACTTCACGGCTTCAATCATTGGAGCGGTCCTGGTGTAGAAGCGGTTCTAGATATAAGCGGTTTCACCAGAGGAGGATTTCCATCAGTGTGGTCACAAGGTTGAAACTGCAATGCAGTTTGCATGGAGCGGTTCACACTGTGGTTTTCACTTAGGAGTTTAGGAGCGTTTTCAGACTTAGAGATTACACAGAGCAAATTCTAGAAGCGGTTTGCTAGGTGCGGTTTTGATTACGCAGTTTGAAACTTTGAACTGCATCCTCAGATCCAATGAGTCTTGTTCCAGTCTTCAAGCCTAATTTATATCCTATTCTATAAAATGGACTTAGCTAAAAAATTAAAGTCTAAGCTTCATTTCATATGAGCCTAAAGTCCTTAAAACACAGAGGAGGTTATGGTATCAATCAAATCTAATCTAAAAATAGGAGGGTTAAAATATGCATACCCAACAGTAGTTGTCGGAGGGTGATGAGGGTTGTTGTGATGGCGGCGGAGATCATCGTCGGCGGTGGAGAGGAGGGAGGTATGGGGAGAGGGGGACTTGTCGTTGGGTTTGGGGAATTTGAAGCAGTCCCACATGAGCTCGTCAAGATAGACGCATAGGAGAGAGAAACGCAATTGCGTATAGAGAGAGAAAGAGAGAGGGTCATTTAAACGGTTATGAAATATTTTAAAAGGATCTGGGGGTTTATTGGTAAAATGGATTTTAACTTATGGACCCTAAGGTATAATATGAAATGTGGTATTTTTTTTATAAATTTCACCCTCTAATAGGGGCTTATTGGTAAAAATCCTTATATATAATTCACTTTATTAAGAATTATTATTTTTTTGAAAAATTATCTCACTAAATCAATTTAATTTTTTATTTTTCAAAATGATTTCACTAAAATTTTATTAATTTTTTTGAAAAATAATTTACTAAAATAATATAGGCTAAAATCAGAATCCCTAAAATTATATCTCCCCCTCTCTTTTTAGTGAACACATGTCACTCATCCTCCCACCCTTTATAAGCATAAAAAATAAGACATTTAATTAAAAATAAGAGTATAAGAGTAAGTGACGTGGATTTTTTTAAGAGAGAGGAGCAGGTAAATTTCTAGGGATTTTAATTTTAGGGTAGACTAATTTAGTGCACTTGTTTTCCAGAAAGGATATTTCACTAATAAATAGTTTACTAAATTAATACTTTTAAAAAAAAAATCACTAAATTAGTTTTTTTTTTTAATTTCACTCAACTTTTTTTACTTAAATATTTCAAATATTTTTTTTAGAAAAATTAATTTAGTGAAGTAATTAATTTACAACATGTTTCGTGGGTTCTCATTTTCTTTTTTAAAAAATTATTTAGTGAAAAATTATTTTAAAAAATTAGTGAAATTATTTTTACTACAATATAATTTACAATATTTGACATGCGTTCTCATTTTTTTCAAAAAATAATGATAAAGTGAAATGTTTATTTTAAAATAAAAACTAATTTAGGGAATATTTTTCAAAATAATAATAATTTAGTGATTATATATTATAGACAAAATTACTTTTAGTCCTTTAAAGTTTGAAATATTCATTTTACCCCTAAAATATAGTAAAATTAATTTCAATTAATTCATATGTGCATGCACATGTTTATTTAACGGGAAAAAATCTAATCTTTGTGTCAAAAAACCATCAATTGATAGTTGTTCTTATCTTTATACCTTTATCTGTAAGTTTTAAAACTTTAAATCCAATCTTAAGAACGACCCCCAAACTTCAGACTCTTATTTATCATTTGTCCTTCATTTTGTACCATAATAAATTTTGCACTTTCTATTTTGATCAGTCATAAATAAATATCACATCTTTAAATAAAAAAAATAATCATCGTTCAAATTTGTCTTGCTAAAAATAATTTACAAATACTTTAAACACAAAACCTCAAGAAAAGTATACCTTTCCAATTTTTCCATTTGAGGAAAACTGGAAAAGAAACAAAGTGGTTAAGTTTGATGTTGGGTTAATAGGAGCAATAATGGTGTGAAAAATAGCTAGATAGGGGGAGTGAATAGTTGTTTGGAAACTATTTCAAACCCTTTTACAAAGTACCTTTTACAAAGAAAAGACAAATGATTACTAACTATTAACTTGTTATGAGAGGGGACTCAAGAGAGAGTAAAATACAAAGCGGAATAAGTTAGGGGTGGTATAAAAACCAAGAGGGGCGCACACACACAAAGGGAGCGCTAGTTTGGCTTAAAAGAGTTAGACTTAAAATGATGAGCTAAGGTAATTTCAACACAAACACAATGCAACCAAATATATTGAACCTATTAAGAACAAACAAGTAAATATGGTAAGAACAATTATGAATTTCAAAGTAAAGTGCAAAAGGTAAGAACAAGTAATTTGTAGAGGTTCAATCGTTAAAAATCTATGTCCTATACCAAGATAGTTAGTCTTGGATTTCTAAACAATAGTTTGTATTAGATTGTTGATGGAGAGATTACAAAGTATCTTGCTTATAAATCTAGCAACTACTTTCAATGAAATCCTATACTATAACAAGTGTTTCTCTTAAATATGATCTATATAATCAAGCTTCTAGAGGTGTGTGTGTGTCAAAGAATCAAAAGCTATTTGTGAATCTATATGATCTAGAGCTTGATGATTCTTGGGTGTTACAAGGCTTTGTAAGAAATCTGGGCTTGGATGTATTAAGTTATGAAGGTGTTCTTGAATTTCTGGGAATTTTGAAAGCAATTTTCAAATCTTCAATGAAGGTCTAACAATATAAATCTCAAGCAACTTCAAATGGTTGAAGTTATGGGGCATTTATAGTGAGCTTCAAAAACTAGCAGTTGGAGATCTTTGTGGATAATCTTTAAGGACAATGTGATGTTGATTGGAGCACGTGTACAATATAACCGTTAAAAGTATTTGGATAAGGATAAGAGTTGGCATGTGACAGGTGTCTTCATATAAGAGGATCCTTATGATTCCAATGTTGTTGATCTTTATATCTTCAATAATCTTCTAATTCTAAAAGTTGAACTGTTGGGAGCACTTGAGTCTTGAGCTCTATAGAGAACACATAGGAGGGTTCTTAAGGAGGCGATCAAAAATAAGCTAGGGGCTCTCAACAAAGAGCAATGGGCGCTCATAAGAACCCTTGGGGCACCATGGAGGAGTTGGGGGGCGTTCAAGTCAGTGAGAGGGGAGCTCCACAGCTGTTAGGAGCGCTTCAATTTTTCTTAGGGCTGGCAAAATTTTCAAATTCATACCAACCAACATGTGTACCAACCGTACTAATTATAATTGGTACGTAGAAATTGGTATACCGAAATGTTGGTACGGTACTACCGTAGCAATTATGTCAAATTGGTTGGTACACGATACATATATTTAAATTGGTTGGTATACCGAGTACCAATTATAATTTCTTTAAATATTAATTTTCATATATATATATATATATACTAGAATAAGCCCGTGTCCGAGGACACGTTTTTTTTTTTAATTTAAAAAAAAAAATTTAAGGGCAAAATTTAATTTAAATAAAAAAAAATTTAAGGGCAAAATGGAAATTTCGGCCAATGAAACTATTCATTCAACTGTTCATGGTATCCCTCATTTATACTATATATATATACTTATATATATATATATATATATATATATATATATATATATATATATATATATATATATATATATATATATATATATATATATATATATATATATATATATATATAATTTACTTAATTATCGTTTAATTCCTTAACCCTACAGTCTTAGACTCTCTCGGTTCACACAACACATGTCTCTCTCTCTCTCTCTCTCTCTCTCTCTCTCTCTCTCTCTCTCTCTCTCTCTCCCGATTTAGGTTAGCGCCTCTGCCTCCTATCCATTCCACCACGGCACCACCAGTCTTGATTTAGCGGCACTACAACAAGGTATTCCCTTGACTTCTCAATCTTTCAAGTCTATTTTCTATGTAGAATCCTAATTTCTCATGCCCTAAATCTCTCCCCTTTATCTAATTTGGTTTTTGCTCCCTAATTTCACCAAATTTTACAAGCCTTAAAACCCTCTCTATTTCCGATTTAATTTTATAGGTAAATTGTTTTAAGCCAAATTTTAATTTTTTACCAAATCAAAGCTAATCCCCCTTCTCAATCTCAATCAAGGTACTGTATCTCTCTCCATTCCTTTTTTTTCCTGGGTTCCCTAATTTCACCGAATTATGATTTGGATTTTATTTGTTCTATAATCATGACTCAATGTCCTCTTCTATGTTTATAAAAATGTAATTTTTTATTGTTACTATTATTGTTATTATTATTTTTATATTTGTTATTTATTTATCATTCATATTGAGTAAAATCATTAACACATTGTTTTGTTATTTGTCATATTTCAAATAGGATATGGAACCTTTCAACTCACAAAGTATAGGTGATTCAAGCTCAGTTACATCGGTTTATTCTTCTCGATCAATTCCTCCTTTGCCGCTTTCATCTACACCTACAGTTGGAAATTATCAAGTTAGGAATGAAGCAAAGAGAAAGAGGAAAGTGCCTTCGAACAAAAGTAAAATGTGGGATCATTTTACTAGGTGCAAGCTTCCAAATGGTGAAACGGATCCTAATTCAAGAAAATGTAACTAGTGTAGTGAGATAATACCGTGTTACCCAAGGAAGAACGGGACTAGTTCTATGCAATATCATAGCAAGAAGTGCAAAGTACACCCCTTGTTTCAAGATACAAATTCCACACAAACGAAGTTAAGTCGGAATAATGTGACTGGAGTAAATGGGTACCGAAATTTTAATAAGAAGAAGTGTGATGATAGGTGCATTGAGATGATCATCAAGGATGAGCTTCCATTTCGGTTTGTGGAGAAGGAGGGTTTCTTGGCTTTATGCAAAGAGTTGGAACCAAATTGGACACCACTAAGTAGGAAGAAAGTTGCTCAAGGCGTTTTGGATAGGTATCATGTTGAGAAGGCTTTACTAATTTCTCAGCTTAAGGCTAGTGATACAAGAGTTTCTATCACTACGGATACATGGACATCTATTCAAACTATCAATAACATGGTGGTAACAGCACACTTTATGGACAATGACTGGAAGCTACACAAAAGAATTATCAACTTTTGTAATATAACTAGTCACAAAGGAGAGGACATTAATTGGCAGAGTACTTGAGCAATGGGAGATTAACAAAGTGTTTACCATAACTGTGGACAATGCTAGTGCCAATGATGTTATTGTGCGGTATATGAAGAGGAGGCTTACTAGTTAAAAAACCTTGATGTTTAACAGGGAGTATCTGCATATGAGATGTGCTTGCCACATTATCAATTTAATTGTGAAAGATGGTTTAAAGGAGTTAGAAGATGGGATTGCTGGCATATGAGATTGTGTTAAATATTTGAGAAGCTCACCACAAAGGCTTGAAAAGTTTAGGGAGTTTGCAGTTCTTGAGCAAGCTATGTCAAATTCTAATGTCCCGTTAGATGTGGTAACTAGATGAAACAGCACCTATCTCGTGTTTGAAGCTGCATTGAAGTATGAGCTGACATTTAATAGAATGGCTGAGGAGGATGAAGCGTTCAAGGGCTATTTTACAGAAAAAGTTGGACCTCCAACTTATGATGATTGGAGGAATGCCGAGGCATTTTGTGGTTTTTGGAGATGATTACTTTGTTGTGTGAGATTAAGAAAGCTCTTATTTCAGAAGTCAGTTCATGAGTAGATGTGCAACATCAATGAAGGCCAAATTTGACAAGTATTGGGGAAGTTTTGAGTCTACTAATAAAATCATCATGATAGCAAATGTTCTTGACCCTAGATATAAACTTAATTGGTCTAGAATGGTGATGAGGAAAATTAATGCAAGCATGGCTATAATTGAGTCAATTGAAGAAGATTTGAGAAAAATATTGATGAGGATGTATAACGAATACAAAATCAATGAGAGCATGGAGAAAGTTCAACAACCTGATCAAGATGATATGATAGTGGATGAGGAAAACTTTGAGGAGCTTGATGATTTTAGTAAGGAGATTGCTAGAGAAAGGATGTCTCAGAATACTCAATGTATCCGTAATGAGGTTGACTAATATTTATCGGACAGATGTGTAAGTCTTCTTTGCAAGTCTTTTTGACATTGGCAAATGGTGGAAGGGCAATGAATCTACATTTCCTATTTTTTCGAAGCTAGCCAAAGATGTATTTGTTATTCCATATAATATTGTGGCTTCAGAAAATGCTTTTAGCTTAGGATCGAGAGTGGTGGATCCATTTAGGGCTTCATTGACACCAAAAACAGTTGAGGCCCTTGTTTGCACTTCTAATTGGTTAAGATGTTCACAAGCAAACTTTGATCTCTATCAAACTCCAACGGAGGAGGAATTGAAAGTATACTTTGAGATTGAGGAACTCCAGAAAGGTACATTTTTTCAAAGTGTTTTCTTATGGTAGTTCATTATGTTTTACTAATTTACTAAAGATATTTTTTTCTCTTATTGAAGCATTTGAAGAACTCAATGGACCAAACAACATGAATGCATCAAGTAGCACTCAAGCCTAGGTCAGTTTGTTTATTTAGTATTTTTTTCATGCTTTAGCCTTGGGTTTTTTCTCTCTCTTGCATAAAAAGTTTCAGTTGTTGTTGCATAAAAAGTTTCAGTTGCTTTAGCCTTGGTTTATTTAGTAATTTTTCATGACCCAAAGTATATGGATGCATTTGATAAGTTGAGTTCGAATTGGTATTGCTTATGATGGACCTGATATGATATAAGGTCACTGCTCCTCATTGCCTTTGTGTTTTCTGTTAGGATTTTCTGCTAGGCTTCTTAAGGAAATAACAAGAAAATGAGAAAGATAACGGAAAAGATAACGGAAATTGAAAAGACAAACTTGATGTAGTCGAGGCTTGTGTTTAACACAATTTCCGTAAGAAGTATTTGTCCCGCACTGGTGCTTACGGTTGATGACAAACTTCTCGTGAGATACAACGACTTCTATTTGTTAATAGGAGCACTCCAAATTAACAAATCTAACGAACAATTGACTATTTGGAACTTTCGGACTTGAAGGAATTTATGCAACAAGATGAAATGATTATGTTTGGTTAATCTATCTCAAATGTAGGTAGAGAGGCTCAAATGACTGAATGTATGAATTGAAATTCGAAGGGGAAGTATATAAGGAGAGTTAAGGGGTTTGTGACTTTTCCCTTGAAAAGTCACAACTTTTCGGGTATAACAGCACTTGCACGGCCGTGTCCAAGGAACTGCACGGCCGTGCAAGGCAATATGCACGGTTGAGTACAAGGTTCTGCACGGTCGAGCGGCAAGGCAAGGCAAGGCACGGTGCACGGTCGTGTCCTAGACACTTGCACGGTCGTGCAGAAGCTTCTTCAGCCTGCTCATCAGCCCTTTAGCCACAACAAGTCCAAACCAATTTTGGGACCAACCCAAATCAAACTTTGACCCATTATTTAACTCTTGTTAAGTTACAAATCTTTTGTCATTAATTTCTCATTCACCCGGAAATGGTTTTGAGACAATAAATGAATTTCCTTATCTACAACAAATGTAGAATACATTTTGTAACTTACTTCGTTAACGAATAACGAACTCCGTTGAAAGTTAACGAACTTTCGTTAGAAAGTTAGGTCAACGACAAGTTAAACTTAACTTTCGTTACCCATTTCCAACAATTCCCCACATGAATGACAATTAATGCATGTATGCAATTTCGTCCAAAAGTTCCGGCGAACCATTATTACATCGGGATAGATAGCTTATGGCTTTGAATCTCCCCTAGTGAAATATTATCGGATATACTAGCCATTTGGTAGCGAGTCGCTTTGAACCATTGAATGTATGATGTATACCAAGACAACAATACTCGCATAATAATAGCTCTAACAGTTATTGTTCTCACGTTTTGTCCATTTCGGCCCTGGACCGTATCTCATTCATAAGCGTTCACATTAGAAGCGGCCAAGTTACTTCTTGCTTATATAGGTGATTCACACTAATAGGAGTATCCTGCACTACTCCACCCGTAGGTATAGTAATCATTAAAAGTTTTCTCAACTTATCCTCACCACTGTTGCAGGTGCTTATACTTGGATATTCTGGGAATGAGTATTCAACATCTCCAGGTCATTCAACCGAGTTGTTGTTTCCAAGTGATTCTACTAGAACTTATAGCTTTGTTGTCTCATTGAACCAAGGGCATGGGATCTCCAATTCTCAAGGTTGAGTGTCCACTATGAGTTCTTTTATTGTGGGTTTTAAGCCCATTCCCCTTAACAGTTTATACAGTTGATCTCTATTTATACCTTTCGTAAACGGATCCGCTATGTTATCATTTGACTTCACATAGTCAATTGTGATAAACTGTCTAATGGTATTATGTCTACGACAGATATGTCTAGACTTACCATTATACATACTGCTTTGTGCCCTTCCTATTGCTGATTGACTATCACAATGTATCAAAACAGCAGGCACAGGTCTATTCCAACAAGGAATATCCTCCAGGAAGTTCTTAAGCCATTCTGCTTCTTCTCCAGCTTTATCTAAAGCTATGAACTCAGATTCCATCGTGGATCTGGCTATACACGTTTGTTTGGAGGATTTCCATGACACTGCTCCTCCACCTATTGTGAAAACATATCCACTCGTGGATTTTGAGTCTTTTGTGTCCGATATCCAGTTTGCATCACAGTATCCTTCTAATACTGCTGGATATCTCTTATAAAGTATCCCATGATTCATTGTATACTTTAAATATCTCAATACCCTCATTAGTGCTTTCCAATGATCTGTACTGGGATTACTCGTGAACCTGCTTAGTTTGCTCACTGAATATGCAATGTCTGGACGTGTACAATTCGTTAAGTACATCAGACTGCCGATTATTCTTGCATACTCCAACTGAGAAACTGGTTCCCCTCTCGTTTCTTTGCTAAGTGTAGAGTTAAGTCTACCGGTGTCTTAGCCGGAGGGCTGTTAATGACATCGAATTTTCGAAGTACATTTTCTAGATAATGGGACTGTGATAGAACTATTCCTTCTGATGTTCTAGAAATCTTTATTCCTAATATAATATCGGCTAATCCCATATCTTTCATGTCAAAGTGCTTCTTTAACAAGCCTTTGGTATTAATGATCAATTCATGAGTACTTCCCATTATCAACATGTCATCCACGTAAAGACAGACTATTACAAATGATTCAGATGTTCCTTTGATATAGACACACTTGTCACATTCATTTATCTTGAATCCATTTGACAACATAGTTCGATCAAACTTCTCATGCCATTGTTTAGGTGCTTGTTTGAGTCCGTACAACGACTTTACAAGTTTACACACCTTTTGCTCCTTACCTGGAACAACAAACCCTTCGGGTTGTTCCATGTAAATCTCTTCATCTAACTCTCCATTCAAGAAAGCTGTTTTCACATCCATCTGGTGTATCTCAAGATTATGCACTGCTGCAATAGCTATGAGAACACGTATAGATGTGATCCTTGTGACAGGAGAATATGTATCGAAGAAGTCATATCCCTCCTTTTGTCTAAACCCTTTGGCTACTAGCCGCGCTTTGTACTTATCGATAGATCCATCTGCCTTATACTTCCTTTTAAGGATCCATTTGCAACCTAACGGTTTGCATCCTGGAGGAAGATCAACCAACTCCCAAGTATTATTAAGCATTATGGATTCTATCTCATTGTTAATAGCCTCTTTCCAGAACGTACTGTTCGGTCCAGATAACGCTTCTTTAACAGTAGCTAGTTCATTTTCCAACATAAATGATAGAAAATCAGGACCAAAAGACTTTTCCACTCTTGCCCTTTTACTACGTCTAGGTCCTTCATCTTCTACTTGAGATGGACCGTTTGTAGATTCATATGTTCTCTTTTCTTTTGAGAATTACCTTCTTTCCTATCCTTGGCAGGAAAGATATTTTCAAAGAATACTGCATTCCTTGATTCTATTGTCATTCCTGCATTCATATCAGGAATTTCTGATTTGTGCACTATGAATCGTTAGGCACTACTGTTATTGGCATATCCAATAAAGATGCAGTAAACCGTCTTGGGACCGATCTTTACTTGCTTTGGTTTAGGTACTTCAACCTTAGCTAGACACCCCCACACTTTAAGGTATTTATAACACGGCCTACGATTATGCCATAATTCATAGGGCATTTTATCAATACCTTTCTTGGGTATCTTATTAAGAATGTAATTAGAAGTGAGTATAGCTTCCCCCCACAAGTTATCGAGTAAGCCTGAACTTATCAAAAATGCGTTCATCATCTCTTTGAGAGTACGATTTTTTGTGTTCAGCAACTCCGTTAGAATGAGGGGTATATGGAGCAGTCGTTTGATGAATTATGCCGGATTCCCTACATAGTCCTTCAAATGGAGCTTCATATTCTCCTCCTTTATCACTTCTAATTTTCTTAATCTTTAATTTAAGTTGATTCTCAACTTCTTTCTTATAAGTCTCGAAAGCCCCTAAGGCTTCATCTTTACTTCTTAAGAGATAAACATAACAATACTTAGTGCAATCGTCTATGAATGTAATGAAGTACTTTTTACCTCCTCGAGTTTGCACAAGTTTTAAATCACATATGTCGGTGTGAATTAATTCGAGAGGAGTTGTGTTTCTTTCTATTGAATTAAATGGGGACTTCGTCATTTTTGCCTCAACGCAAACTTCGCACTTATTAGTTGAATCAGATTTAGTCATTTGGATTAAATCTTGTTTAACTAACTTCTTAATAGTGTCGAAGTTTACATGACCTAATCTATCATGCCATAAACTAGGACTTTCCGACAAGTAAACATAAGAAACAACATTTTTATTCTTCGCACCTTGGCGGATAACATTCATTACATTCATCTTGAAAAGTCCCTTCTCGAGGTAACCCTTTCCAAGGAATAAACCATTCTTGGTTATTACAAACTTGTCGGATTCAAAAACTAATCTAAAACCGGCTTTACTCAATAAAGCACCGGAAACTAGATTCTTGCGGATGTCCGGAACATGCAGCATATCAAGCAAGGTCAATTCTTTGCCCGAGGTCATCTTCAATACAACATTTCCAACGCCTTGAACATCGGAAGTTGCAGAATTTCCCATGTACAATTTCCTTCCGGAAATGGGAGTATAAGAAGAGAAGCTCTCCTTATTAGCACAAATATGGCGGGTAGCCCCGGTATCTATCCACCATTCCTTTGGATTGTCATCCAAATTTGCCACGTTTGCCTCGAAGATCACCGCAGCAAAATCAAGATCCATATCTTCCACATTGTTCGCCTCCTTCTTTGGATGGCGACAATCCTTTGCTATGTGGCCCGACTTGCCACAATTATAGCATGCTCCTTTGAACTTCTTAGTTGAGGAGCCCTTGTTCTTCCCCTTCTTAGCATTCCCGGAATGCTTCCTTTTGGTGCCGCTAGTGCTTGCCTCGGCGAGATTGACTTTTACCTCCATCTTGCCTTTGGTAGCCTTGTCTTCATTGTCTCGATTATTCTCTTCAATTTGAAGACGAACAACCAAGTCCTCCAAAGTCATCTCTTTACGTTTATGCTTGAGATAATTTTTGAAGTCCTTCCATGAAGGCGGCAACTTCTCTATGATTGATGCCACTTTGAACGGATCATTCATGATCATTCCTTCGGCATCAAGACCATGCAATATAAGTTGGAACTCATCAACTTGAGTTGTTACCAACTTAGAATCCACCATTTTGAAGTCAAGATATTTGCCGATGACAAACTTCTTTGACCCGGCATCTTCAATCTTGTACTTCCTTTCCAAAGTATTCCACAATGCCTTGGCTAACTCGACGGTACTATACACATTATAGAGTGCATCGTCAAGTCCATTCAAAATGTAATTCTTACATAAAAAATTACCATGGTCCCAAGCCTCTTTGGCCAAAAGCCTTTAAGGGTTGGGATCACCATTTTGAACAATCGGATCTTCTTTTAAGAACCGATGCAAACTTAGAGTGGTCAAGAAGAATAGCATCTTTTGTTGCCATCTCTTGAAATCCACCCCGGTAAATTTTGGGGGTTTCTCACTGTGAACCGAGTGAGTAGTAGCGGGTGCAACATTCTTGAGCGGTGCATCGCCTTGAGGGGGAGTAAGCCCGGATGATTCGAAGGTGTCTTTTTCACTTGCCATTGTAGGAACGCCTTAAGAAACGTCAAATACTTCTTACGATTGTTGGAATTTTCTGCTAGGCTTCTTAAGGAAATAAAAAGAAAATGAGAAAGATAACGGAAAAGATAACAGAAATTGAAAAGACAAACTTGATGTAGTCGAGGCTTGTGTTTAACACAATTTCCGTAAGAAGTATTTGTCCCGCACTGGTGCTTACGGTTGATGACAAACTTCTCGTGAGATGCAACGACTTCTATTTGTTAATAGGAGCACTCCAAATTAACAAATCTAACGAACAATTGACTATTTGGAACTTTCGGACTTGAAGGAATTTATGCAACAAGATGAAATGATTATGCTTGGTTAATCTATCTCAAATGTAGGTAGAGAGGCTCAAATGACTGAATGTATGAATTGAAATTCGGAGGGGAAGTATATGAGGAAAGTTAAGGGGTTTGTGGCTTTTCCCTTGAAAAGTCACAACTTTTCGGGTATAACAACACTTGCACGGCCGTGTCCAAGGAACTGCACGGCCGTGCAAGGCAATATGCACGGTCGAGTCCAAGGTTCTGCACGGTCGAGCGGCAAGGCAAGGCACGGTGCACGGCCGTGTCCTAGACACTTGCACGGCCGTGCAGAAGCTTCTTCAGCCTGCTCATTAGCCCTTTAGCCACAACAAGTCCAAACCAATTTTGGGACCAACCCAAATCAAACTTTGACCCATTATTTAACTCTTGTTAAGTTACAAATCTTTTGTCATTAATTTCTCATTCACCCAGAAATGGTTTTGAGACAATAAATGAATTTCCTTATCTACAACAAATGTAGAATACATTTTGTAACTTACTTCGTTAACGAATAACGAACTCCGTTGAAAGTTAACGAACTTCCGTTAGAAAGTTAGGTCAACGACAAGTCAAACTTAACTTTCGTTACCCATTTTCAACATTTTCTTTACTTGTTTTTGTCCCCACCACACGCGTTCTTGCTACACATACATGTGTCTGTGTATGTTTTAATTTAGGGTTGTAGCTGTCCCTACCACAAATGTGTCTATCTGGTAATCAGAAAAGTTACCTCCAATTAGAATAATTATGTTTAAGCTCATTCAGTTTGGAATTTGCATTGCCCCCACCAGGGCCGGCTATTAGGGTGTGCGGGGTGAGCGGTCGCTCCGGGCCTCAAATTTTGAAGGGGCCTCAAATTTTTTGAATTATATTACTACTTTCGTTTCAAAATAAGTGTAAAAAGAAAAAAAATATTTTTGATTAAGAGTAAATTTGAAAAAAAATTACATTCATTTTGGAACGGAGGAGTAGTATTGTATGTTGTATATGCAACTTCAATTCAATTGGGTAATAAGGTTATATTTGGAATCTACAATTTTATTTTTTCAACAAACCTAAATAATATTTTTCTTAAAAAAAAAAAATCAAAACCTAATTTGTTTTAAATTATTTATATCAACAACTCCGTACGTTTAGTCATCTTTCTTCAATTATTCTTCATAACGCATCCCTCACCTTTCTCATTTCAACGTTTTTTCTTTCTAAACTACTAAAATTTAATTAGCCAAACTCATTGCCCATTTTTCATCTAACTTTCGATTGGTGTGCTCACATTGTCCTCTAAGATTTCAACTTTTGACATTTCAATAGCCACTGCAATAACCGTGATATTACGAGCAGAATTTCGGAGACGATTGCAGTGACACAATTATAATCATCTTTCATAACTTTTGGCAGCCACACCACCATACTCTTTAATATTTTCATACTTAAAATTTTTAATTACTGGTTCTAAAATTAGAAAATATAAATCTGGTCATGAAACACGATAAAAAAAAATGACGAGCAAATATATACACTATTATTTTTGTAGTTATATTTGTAAGTTTCTTTCGAGCAGGCACTTAAAATGGACCGGCCCTGGCCCCCACAAGTCACCTCAAATGAATTACGTTTTCACCTTCCGAAGTCATGTCCCCATTTTGAAAAGAGGTTGATATCAATTCAATGGTTATTCTAAATCTAAAATACTTCTGCTTCATAGTATCGATTACAGAAAGAGTCAAATTTTCTTTATTAATTAAGTTAGTTTAGCACATGAAGCACTCAAGCAGTTGAAATAGAGAACTGCGAATATTGTACAACTATCGAATCCTAGTAATTTGTTATTCATAATGTATACAACAGGGCTGCTAGGCGGCTGACCAATAAGCAATTGAAGCTCATAGAACTATGTTTACATATCCTCCCAAAAGAAAATTAAGCAAAAATACGAGAAAGAATTTTAAGAACTGAGGAGTGATGACACCAGTATAGGGAGTTTCTTTTTCTGTTAAAATTTGAAAGAGACGAAATTTAAAGAAAACAAGAAATGAATGGTTCCTGCTTCATTTAGACAGTCCCAAAACACAATCATCTTCTTTTTCTAACTGAAAGTTAGAATTAGAAATTAAACTTTCAAAAATACAATGGTTATCAAATGCCCTTATCAACCTGGATGTAAATAACCTTTCTAAATGTCAATTTAGAAGAGAAAATTTACATATTTTATTTTCATTTGAAGAACATATTTTATTTTCATTTCTGATGGGGGAATTTTCATTAATTATTTCTTTACCTGTGTTTTATTGAACAACGTGACAGCATGATAGGAATTTGAGCTCAAAGGTTTCCATCAACTATTTTTATACTCCCTCCGTCCCATAGAACATTACCCCTTTTGCTATTTTGGGCGTCCCTCTTTAAAGTCCCACTTTCCTAAAAAGGAAACCTTAAATCACTATTCTCTCCACTCATTCTCTCTCCTACATTATTTTAATACTCACAACACCATTATAATTTACTATTCTCTCCACTCATTCTCTCTCCTCCCACTCACAACACATACTTTAATAACATTATTTCTTATTTTCCGTTCTCAATAGGAAAGGAGTAATGTTCTCCGGGACGGAGGGAGTATGTATTAATTTTGAAGTTTGGTTGAGAAATTTATGTTGATGATGATTTTGTTTGTTTTTGCTTCAGCTTCAGACTAAAGGAGGGGAGATTGATATGTTACAGAAGCGTCTTAATGATTTTGAAACGAGTATAGATTGATACTAAAATTAGGCCATTGCATTGATGGATGTGTATTTACCCATCCAAATGATGCACTTTTAGGCTTTCTTTGTGTTTGATTCCCGAGTTTTATGTATATTTGATATGGTTTGTTAGTGTTTTAATGAGTACGGGGGCGAAGTGAAATTACGGAAAATGCAGGACTAAACTGGCATTTGGAAGCTTTTGGACTAAATGGGAAATATTGGAAAATTCAAGGACCAAATTGGAATTATGGAATTTTTGGACAAAATTGATTTAGAAAAATTCATGGGATTAAATGAAAAATAAAAGTCCAAAGAGCGAAGCGCAGAAAAAGTCGTTAAAGTGGTCAAAGTGCGACTGCAAGATAGCGGGACGAAACGAGTATAGATTGATACTAAAATTAGGCCATTGCATTGGCCACTTACTGGTACATGGCCGGCCAACCTAGGCCAGAAGGTGCAAGCTATTTGGGCCAAGGCAATGCAAATATGGGCCAAGCTTTGAAATCCAAGGGCGGCCGCGCTCACATGAAGAAATTGAAGACCAACTCTCGGCCAACTTGCGCGTCCGCGCTTCCAGCACCGCGGCCGCGCTTCTTCCGACGTCAGCCTGTTTTCACGTATTTTTTTCAGGGGCAGTTTTGTCGTTTCTCGGTTTTTTGACCACTGTTGCCCTATATTTATTTATAAATAACACAGCAGCCACGTTAATTATGCAGGATATAACATATTATCACAGGATATCATAGAATTAGCATTAGAGTTTTATTTTCTTTTCTTTAATCGACAATTGAAGGAGAAGAACGATTCTTTTCAGGTTTTTATTATTTATTAATTATGAGTAGCTAAATTTATTATATTTGTAGATTGTTTTGATCTTTACCGGATTTCTATGCAATAGTATTTTTAATTCTTTCTATTTAATTACTTCTAGTTCATCAATAGATTTTAATTTCTTGTTCATGGATTCGAGACGTATGTTAAGATACGAACTCATCTTTGAATAATTGGGTATCGAATTCGCCATTAATTTGGGATTTTTATACATAGACCATTATTGATTGAATAACTTTAATTGAGGCCGTAATAGAAATCGATTAAAGTTAGGTTTTCATATTCCTGTGTTCTTAATGTATTCTTGGCATATTGTGGTACTGTAATAGAATTCACAATATTAAGAGAGTATTTAGGATTGCAATCCGGCCACCTAACCGTGTCGATCCTAGCTAAAGTGAATGAACCCTAGAAGTTGAGTTGATGTTTTATAAGTGAAATTTTGCATAGAATGATGGTGAAGTGAAATCCAATCTACGAATCTCTGCTCATAATCTGTTTTCTTGTTTATTTAGTTTTAGTTATTTATTTTATGCTTCTAGTTTTAAATCAAATCAATATAAACTGTGGTTACTTATTCACTGCTTCCGCCCTATTTGTTTACCAACGAGTCTCTGTGGATTCGATCCCTGCAATTGCATACTGCTACACCGGTAGTGAGTACACTTGCTCGGTATTTTTATTACAAGAGGGAGTTTTCCTCCATCAAGTTTTTGGCGCCGTTGCCGGGGATTTGTTGCAAGTAAACAAGTAGGTTAAGTAGTGAATGCAAGGTCGTCGTTCTTTGAAGCCTACATTGGTGCCATTGGACGATAACATAAATAGACTTGAGGAAGAATTTGAGGGCAATCCCCTCTTTAATCCTCTCTTTTCAGATTCGGACATCGAGTCTGAACCCTCCACCACCGAGGTAGAGGAAGAAAAAGCCGAGATGGCAGAA
Source organism: Adenophora triphylla var. japonica (assembly GCA_022495995.1). Lineage (NCBI taxonomy): Eukaryota > Viridiplantae > Streptophyta > Magnoliopsida > Asterales > Campanulaceae > Adenophora > Adenophora triphylla. Next base: position 50,061 of record JAFEMH010003755.1, read on the forward strand.
CCACCGGCTCAAACAATGAATGATTTCCTGAGACCTAGGGTAGACACATCTACCTCTTGCATAGTGCTGTCCGATGCAGCCAAAAATCTAGAGGTCAAAGGACAATACTTTGCCATGTTGCCAAGCTTTCACGGATTGCCTGGTGAGGATGCACTTACGTTCCTCAAAGAGTATATTATTGTTGTTGCTCAATTTTTGTTAAGACGAGGAGTAGTGAGGAGCAAATTAGACTAAAGTGTTTTCCTTACACTCTTAAGGGAGTGGCTAAAACATGGTTCTTTGATGCTTGCACCGGCTGAGATTAGTACTTGGGTAGAATTGCAAGATGTGTTCCTTAAAAGATATTACCCACATCATCTGTTGGCTAGTTTTAGACAGAAATTGATGACATTTTCCCAAGATGTGGGGGAGCCCTTTCATGAGGCATGGGAAAGATTTAATACGATGATAATGCAATGTCCCCATCATAATTTCACACTACCCTCACTGAACCAAGCCTTCTATGATGGCTTGAATGACAATGGTCAATCAATGGTTGACAATGCTGCTGGAGGCTCAATTGGAGCCAAGACCCCGGATGAGACTAAGGCTTTATTTGAGATGTTGAGTGCTAATTCTCAACAAAAGCGTTCGAGGGTAGGACAAGGGGGTATTAGATTTGATGCTGCGATAATCTTTCTAAGCAAATTGCAGTCTTGAGTAGTAAATTTGATAAATTGACTGCCTGTGGCACTTCCGTTGGTGCCAATGTTATTACTGATTATTGTACAAATTGTGGTTTATCATCTCATGTGACTAATATGTGTCCAAGTGCAGCAAATTTCTCTTATCATACTGAACAGGCACATGCTTTCAATGGATATGGACAAAGGCCACCACCCCAAGGCAACCAATATGGCAACTACAATCCATGGGGTGGCTATCATAATCAGCAAGTGAAACCTCTTCATGTGCCACCACCTGGACAACATGATAAAGAGCCTTGGGAGCTGGCAGTCCAGCAGTTAAGAATGGAGATGCAGCAAAGTAATAGAAATACAGATGCTGCTTTTGAAAAGATGGGCACACAAGTAGAGCAGCTTGTGAAGGTTGCCCAAGAATTGATGAAAGAGAAGAACCCACCTGAGCAAGCAAAGTCAATCACAACAGTGTGGGATGAAAGTGAGGAAATTGAGGAGGTATTTCTATCTTCTCTTGATAATTTTGATTGTTTTGATAATAATGATAAGGTTAATGAGGATGAGAGTGGGGAGATTCAACATGTATTTTCTGCATTAAATTTAGAAACCCCTCTCCCTAATGTTGTAAAAACCACATCCCCGAGAGGTGTGGAGTTAAAAAAAATCAAACATGTTCAAAAAGACCCCGGATGTTTCACTATCCCAATTTCTTTTGGGGGTCAAAATTTTAAAGGTTTGTTGGATCTTGGGGCAAGTGTCAATGTGATGCCCTTTCATGTTTTTAGAAGTTTGGGGGCATGTGAGTTGAAACCACCCATGAGAGACTTGCAATTGGCGGATCTCTCAATCAAAAGACCTTTAGGGGTTATTGAAGGGGTGTTGGTTAAAATTGATAAAATCGTTATCCCCATTGATTTTTATGTAATGTGCATGGAGGGATCAAGTGAGGAACAACTGAAAACTCCCATTCTGCTTGGGAGACCATTTATGTTTGACACTAAGGCCACCATTGATGTGTGTCAAGGGGTGGTGTCCTTGAGAGGTATGGGGGAAGAATGCAAGTTTGTTATGTTTAATAATGACAAGAACCTTCCCCTTAAAGATGGTTTTGTAGGAGCCATAACTGATGTTCCAATTTTTAAATATGATGTGAATGGAGGTGAGAAAAGTGGGGATAATGCGGACGTTTGTCCCTTGGCTAGTAACATTAAGGCCGACCAATACTCTAGGAGTAACGGGTCGTATCACTCCCCACACGACTCCCATAAAGAGTCGAATCCATCACATTTACCACAAGGGCCTTCAAAATCGAGAGTTAGTGAGGAGAGTTATAGTGATTTATCTGATTCTATATTTGCTACTATTTTTGTGCATGATAACTCTCTTGATCTTGGTTGTGAGAATGGTGTTCTGCAGGTTGCAGAAAAGGTTGAGTTCGGGGGTGAAAACCCCAATAAAAGGAAAAGAAAAAAGGGTAAGCACAAGCGTAAAGTTTCAAAAATAAATGTGGCTTTACCCCTACTTGTTGACAATGGAGAGCTGATTTGGAAAGAGAAGGGCGTTTGTGCCCGTGAGGAGAAGAGATGGTCCAAAGGCCGCAAAGCTAAGGCCAAGTAAGATTGGGACCATAGTCGGGCTAACGACTCTAACCAAATGCGCTGCTTGGGAGGCAACCCAATGAGGTATGTTTTATTTTTATGTTAATTACTGTCTAGTAGTGTCTTGCCATCCGTTAAGCCCAAGGCACGCTTTTGTTCTCTTTACTCTGAGGACATAGCATGTTTTGAGTTTGGGGGTGGGCAACTCTCCGAGTTTGTGGGTTTATAGGGGAGTGTATATAGTGTCACCCTCTAAAAAAAAAATTGAAAAATTTAAAAAAAATTTGTTCTTTTCATAGTTGGGATGTTGTCTAAAGTCTGTGATGATTAGAGTGTGCTTTAATTTTAAAAATCACATGTGCTATTATTAGTGTGGTGATTGGGATTGCATTGAAACATTTAAATTATGATTGCACCACCTCTCACTTCCGTATCATATTCTTGGTCATTGTCATCAACTTAGGTGCCTTTTATGGGATCACTTTGTGTATTCTCGGGGTCCCTAGAACATATTTGCATGATTGTCAATAACACGTCAATAGGTTACTTGATATATATGGCTATTCTTCGAATCCCTTTTTGTGAGCCTTAAACTTTCGAGTCACTTATATAAAATTTTCCGCTAGAACCCCTTTTGAGCTTGAAAAAGAATGGAATCTCTCACAAAGTGGGAGGTTATCTTAGACCACCATTCGCCTTCATTTGTACCCTCATTGTCCCACCCTTTTAACTTACACACTATTGTCTCACCTTTTCAAGAAAGTGAAACTAGGGAATGAATTGGGAATTGTGGGGGAAGTTTGGAAAATCAAGGGTTGAATGGAAAGTGGTCACGAAAATAAAGAAAAGGGTCATGTTATGTAATGAAAAGAGGGGCTTGATAAAAAAATAAATATTGAATGCACATTCTTCGTGATGTAATTGTGCAAAGCAAAAAAAAAAAAAAATTGAAAAAATCGAGCCCTCTCTAATATCAAAAGTGGAATTATATTTCAAGGTGACCAAAGAAAGTAATGGAATGTGTTCAACCCCATGTCAATGTATGAAAAAGTTTTAGTTTGTGGGTTGGCACATTGGGAAGTAATAAGGGTGAGTGGAGAAATTATCATCAAAGTGGGGGATGTATTGTCAAAAGAAGACTTTCTAGTTTCACTTTCTTATGTTCGTATGTCCTTACCTTCATTTGTAACCATGAACCTAGCCCTGCGATCTTTCGCACTTAACTTTTAAGCCATATTATTCTTTCAATATCGATAACCGGGTTGACAATCGTGTAAATATGCGTATGAGTGTCCTTTTTAGGTTGTACTGTTTATACATATTGATTTAGAGCATCACTTAGTGAATCCATAAACAATCTTAGGTTGTTGGCAGTGACCTCCCATAATTCATTCATCATTCAGGCCGCGGTGGAAAATTGTGAGTTTTATGCTTCAATGTGATTGTAATCTCATTACTGTGGTGGCACTTGTTGATTATGTGTGTTGGTGAGAATATGAGACTTGTATGGCCAATGACTTATCTGTGATAGAACATCCCAAAAATATTATTTTGTTTTTTTTAATTTTATTATTAGTATTTAGAGTAGTTTTATTTTAGTTCTTTTTAGTTTTGTTTTACTCGGGACGAGCAAAAGGTTAGTTTGTGGGTGTTTGATGGATGTGTATTTACCCATCCAAATGATGCACTTTTAGGCTTTCTTTGTGTTTGATTCCCGAGTTTTATGTATATTTGATATGGTTTGTTAGTGTTTTAATGAGTACAGGGACTGAAGTGAAATTCTGGAAAATCTGGGACTAAACTGGCATTTGGAAGCTTTTGGACTAAATGGGAAATATTGGAAAATTCAAGGACCAAATTGGAATTATGGAATTTTTGGACAAAATTGATTTAGAAAAATTCATGGGATTAAATGAAAAATAAAAGTCCAAAGAGCGAAGCGCAGAAAAAGTCGTTAAAGTGGTCAAAGTGCGACTGCAAGATAGCGGGACGAAACGAGTATAGATTGATACTAAAATTAGGCCATTGCATTGGCCACTTACTGGTACATGGCCGGCCAACCTAGGCCAGAAGGTGCAAGCTATTTGGGCCAAGGCAATGCAAATATGGGCCAAGCTTTGATGATGATTTTGATGCGGACTTGGCATCAAGTGATCTTGATAAGAGGAGAAGTACTACGGGTTATGTGTTTACATTGGGTGGTACAGCAATCTCCTGGGCTTCTAAGTTACAAAAGATCGTGGCTCGATCATTGCGAAGCGAGAATATGTGGCGATGACGAAGCAAGTAAAGAGATGGTTTGGCTGAGAACTTCTTGGGTGAACTTGGGAAGACGCGAAGTGGTAATATTCTCTGAGTGACATCGGGCGCAATTCACTTGGCAAAGAATCCGGCGTTTCATTCGAGGACAAAGCATATTGAACTAAGGTTTCACTACATCAGACATCTCTTGGAGGAGAAGATTTTGTGGCTTGAGAAGATATTGGGATCGGAGAATCCAGCTGACATGTTGACAAAGGTTGTGAACCTTGAGAAGTTGAAGCTGTGCAAAGCTTCAATTGGGCTTGAAGAATGAGAGAGGAGGATGGCACTACCATGTTCGAGGTGAGCACTAGGAGGACACCAAGGGTGAGTTGAAGACGGATACGGGGCTTATATGTGTGGTTGATCTCTAGGTGGGAGATTGTTGGGTTAGAGGATCAATTGGGCTAGACATCAAGGCAAAGGGGAAGATTTTCGTAGCAGGTTTAAGGTCAAGCGGCCGCGCTCACTGTGGCGCGGTCGCGCTATTTGACGAGCAATACCCAACGCCACCTCGGGCCTTGAGCGCGGTCGCCCTTCCTCTCGGCGCGGTCGCCCTCGAAGATGTCCCTCCCGAGCACCATTCTCGTCTGAGAGCGCGGTCGCGCACATAGCGCGCGGCCGCTCTTGACCCCAGAAACCTGCTACGAAAATCTTCCCCTTTGCCTTGATGTCTAGCCCAATTGATCCTCTAACCCAACAATCTCCCACCTAGAGATCAACCACACATATAAGCCCCGTATCCGTCTTCAACTCACCCTTGGTGTCCTCCTAGTGCTCACCTCGATCATGGTAGTGCCATCCTCCTCTCTCATTCTTCAAGCCCAATTGAAGCTTTGCACAGCTTCAACTTCTCAAGGTTCACAACCTTTGTCAACATGTCAGCTGGATTCTCCGATCCCAATATCTTCTCAAGCCACAAAATCTTCTCCTCCAAGAGATGTCTGATGTAGTGAAACCTTAGTTCAATATGCTTTGTCCTCGAATGAAACGCCGGATTCTTTGCCAAGTGAATTGCGCTCTGACTGTCACTGTAGAGAATATTACCACTTCGCGTCTTCCCAAGTTCACCCAAGAAGTTCTGCAGCCAAACCATCTCTTTACTTGCTTCATCATCGCCACATATTCTGCTTCGCAATGACCGAGCCACGATCTTTGTAATCTTAGAAGCCCAGGAGATTCTTTGTACCACCCAATGTAAACACATAACCCGTAGTACTTCTCCTCTTATCAAGATCACTTGATGCCAAGTCCGCATCAACATAACCCGCTAACACCACTTCCTTGCTTGAAAAACATAAAGCCTTACCAGCAGTACCCTTCAAATAACGTAGGATCCACTTAACCGCTTCCCAATGTTGCTTTCTGGATTGCCCATGAACCGGTGACTACTCCACCGCATGTGCAATGTCCGGCCTTGTACACACCATTGCATACATGAGACTCCCCACGGTGAAGCATATGGAGTTCTCTCCACCTTGTCACGCTCTTCCTTGTTCCTAGGCGAGTCCCTCTCAGATAGCTTGAAGTGCAACCCAATGGCGTCCCTGTTGGCTTTGCCTCTTCCATACAAAACCTTGCTAAGACCTTCTCAACATATTCTGATTGTGAAAGAACCAACTTGCCCGACTCCCTATTCCGATCAATCCGCATGCCCAAGATTTTCCTTGCCTCTCCCAAATCCTTCATCTCGAACCGTTCTGACAACTGAGTCTTCAACCTGTTTACCTCTCTACTGCTAGAGCCTGCTATTAACATGTCGTCCACATATAACAGCAAGATAATATACCCATTGTCCGTGTTCTTGAAGTAGCAACAATGATCCGCCTCACATCTGATAAAATCAATGTCGTGCATGAATCCATCGAACTTCCTGTACCACTGCCTAGGAGCTTGTTTAAGGCCATACAAGCTCTTAGTCAATCTGCAAACTAGCTCCTCGCTACCCTTAGACAAAAAACCCTCTGGCTGTACCATGTAGATCTCTTCCTCCAAGTCCCCATGAAGAAAGGCCGTCTTCACATCCATCTGTTCAAGCAGCAAGTTGTCCGCCACTACTATCCCCAGAACCATTCTGATAGTGGTCATCTTCACAACCGGAGTGAATACTTCGGTGTAGTCAATACCATACTTCTTTGAAACCCTTTAACAACCGAGTCTTGCCTTGTAACGCTTGCTACCGTCTGCTTCCTCCTTGATCCTGTAAACCCATTTGTTATGCAAGGCCTTCTTCCCCTTAGGTAGTTCAAGTCAACTCCCAAGTTTTGTTTTCCTTCAATGAGACCATCTCATCATCCATCGCAGCTTTCCACTTATCACAAAGCACACTACGAACTGCCTCCGCATAACATTCCGGTTCCCCATTATCTGTCAACAACAAATAATAATTCGAAGGAGTATACCTGTCAGGTGATCCACGCAATCTGCTGGATCTACGCAGCGGAATTTCCGGTTACGGGTACGTGGTTCATCTTCGGTGACCTCCTGACCATGGTCAACATGAACTGTCTGCTCCGCCGAGTCTGGAATATCCACCTCTACAATCTCCGGTTCCGAACTAATACCATCAGATGCCCCCTTTCTATCCTTGTACAAAACCTGTTCATTGAATACCACATCTCGACTACGAATAACCTTATGGTTTTGATCATCCCAAAATTTATACCCGAAGTCATCCCCGCCATACCCAATAAATGTACACTTAACATTTAGCATCTAATTTAGTTCTTTCGTGAGAGTCAATATGAACATAAGAAACGCAGCCAAATACGCGAAGAAAGGACAGATTTACACCTTGCCACTCCAAGCTTCCTCTCGAATTCCGTTCCCCAATGGAACCGATGGTCCCCGATTGATCAAGAAAGGCTGCGTGTCAGCTGCATATGCCTGTAACGTCTTCGGAAGTCCACACTTCAATCTCATACTTCTAGCCCGCTCATTCAATGTTCTGTTCATCCTCTCTGCTACCCCGTTGAGTTGTGGAGTCTTCTTTGGAGTCTTCTCCATACGAATACCATTCGCGACACAATATTCCCTAAACTCGATAGCTCATACTCCCCACCATTGTCGATCTTAAGCACTTAAGCTTAAGTCCCGTTTGATTCTCCACCAAAGCCCTCCACTTCTTGAACACCTCGAAAGCCTCATCTTTCCCCTTCAAGAAATAGACCCGGACCTTCCTTGTAGAATCATCAATGAAAGTCATGTAATATGACGCACCACCCAGAGATGTAACCGGAGATGGCCCCCAAAAGTCCGTGTGAACCAATTCCAACTTTGCTTCCCTCAATCCCCTACCTGTCCTTGAGAAATTGCTTCTCCCTTGTTTGCCAAACATACAATCTTCGCGAGATCCCCACGTTATTTGTCTTCAAACCCGGTAGTAGACCACTTGGAACAAAGTACCTTCATCCCTGTCTCACTCATGTGACCCAATCGACAGTGCCACAAATCGGTATCACCCTTGCTGCTGCCGCCACCGCAATACTATCCTTGGTGTTGTTCGCCAAATACAAAGTACCCTCCTTATTACCCGAGCGATCTCACAATCCTCCTTGGTAATAACCCGGTTCTATGATAGAAAGTCACCTTGTAACCCTCATCATCCAACCGCCCAACCGAAAGTAAGTTCTTCTTCAAACCCGAATGTGTCGAAACCGTTCGGATGTAGAACCTTCCGTCCGATGCTCCTATCCGACATCCCCCTTCCCTTGATTTCCAAAGGTTCGCCATCGGCTAGATAGACCTTCCCGAAATCACCGGAAGTGTAATTATCCATCTCTTCCTTATGCCCGCAAGAGTGGAATGATGCCCCGAATCCGGCACCCATGATTCTAGTGCACTACTAACACTCGGAGAACAGTACATCGTCACCTTCAACTGCCACATTCGCTTTGATTGCCCTTACGATTAGGACAATCCCTTTTGAAATGTCCCAACTCCTTACAATAGTAGCCGAACAGAACCCTTTGCAACCTTTGGTTTGTTCTCCTGACTTTGACCTTACCACTCACAACGTTCTCCCTTGATTCGGTCCTTCCTGTTTGCTAGTACCCGGCTTCCCCTACTAGTAGTAGCCAAAGCCGATCCCGAAGCACTTGATGTCCCCAACTTCTTCATGCGATTTTCTTCACCTAAAAGAAAGTCTTTAACATCATCATACTTCAATTTATTCTTACTGTTGAAGCGTTGATTGCGATCACCGTTCCGCTCCAACTTGCCGGTAAAGAAGCTAGCAACAAGACATGCATGAACCTCGTCATCGAACTTGATCGCCACCGCAGATCAATGAATCTATGACATCCATAAACTCATCAATGTGTTTAGCCAAGGATCCTCCCTCTTGCATCTTGAGACTACCCATCTTGCGTATCAAATCAACCTTATTTGCAGCAGACGGAGTTTCAAATCTCTCAGTAAGATAATCCAATAGCTCCTTGGTGGTTGTAGCCTTCTTGGTAGTCTTCGCGATCCACTTTGACAAAGTAGATCTCACCACCCCTAAAGCCTTCCGATCCATGAGTTCCCATTCTTCTGATCTTCGTCTTAGGTTTGACTCCCTTCGAGGCTTGTAGAGATCTTTGTTGTACAAGAGATCTTCAATCCGCATCCTCCAATATCCGAAATCGGACCCGTCGAATGTCTCCACCGCTTGTTTGTCCTTGCCCATTCTTGATTGCTTGAAACAACTCCCTTGATCCTAAACCAAGAGCTTTGATACCAGTTGTTGTGAATATGGCCCTCCACACCCAAGCAAACCTACAAAAATAATTAGTGCACACAAACCAAGCACAAGAAATCAACGAAACAGAAAAGAACACAAGAAATTGTTAACCCAGTTCACCAAATTGATTGGCTACGTGCAGGGCACTACCAAGCCAGGATCTTGCACTATGTATGTAAATTATGTGTTACAAATGGCCCAGATTGGGGCGGAACATTGTTTATATATGACCTAGGAGTAGAGTCCAAATCCTAAACAAACAAGGAAACTACGATTCTTGAATCGGGCGGGCAGCGGCCGCTCACTGCTGAGCGGTCGCGCTATTGACGAGCAATACCAAACGCCAGCCTCGGGCCTTGAGCGCGGTCGCCCTTCCTCTTAGCGCGGTCGCCCTCGAAGATGTCCCTCCCGAGCACCATTCTCGATACAAGAGCGCGGTCGCGCACATCCATCAAACATGATGGAGGAAAATTCCTCTAGTAATAAAAACCGAGCAAGTGTACTCACTACCGGTGTAGCAGTATGCACAAGCAGGGGTCGAACCACAGAGACTTGTTGGTAAACAAATGCATACAACTGAGTTGGGGGCGGAACATTGTTTATATATGACCTAGGGTAGAGTCCAAAACCTAAACAAACAAGGAAACTACGACTTTATTCTTGAATCGGGCGGGCCGGCTCACTCTTTGAGCGCGGTCGCGCTATTGACGAGCAATACCAAACGTCAGCCTCGGGCCTTGAGCACGGTCGCCCTTCCTCTCAGCGCGGTCGCCCTCGAAGATGTCCCTCCCGAGCACCATTCTCGGTACAAGAGCGCGGTCGCGCACATAGGCAGCGCGGCCGCTCTTGACCCGAGAGCACGCTACGAAAATCTTCCCCTTTGCCTTGATGTCTAGCCCAATTGATCCTCTAACCCAACAATCTCCCCACCTAGAGATCAACCACACATATAAGCCCCGTATCCGTCTTCAACTCACCCTTGGTGTCCTCCTAGTGCTCACCTCGATCATGGTAGTGCCATCCTCCTCTCTCATTCTTCAAGCCCAATTGAAGCTTTGCACAGCTTCAATTTCTCAAGGTTCACAACCTTTGTCAACATGCCACCGGATTTTCCGATCCCAATATCTTCTCGAAGCCACAAAGTCTTCTTCTCGAAGATGCACGATGTAGTGAAACCTCGGTTCAATGTGCTTCGTCCTCGAATGAAACGCCGGATTCTTTGCCAAGTGGAATTGCGCTGACGGCATCCTTTGTAGAGAATATTACCACTTCGCGTCTTCCCAAGTTCACCCAAGAAGTTCTGCAGCCAAACCATCTCTTTACTTGCTTAAATCAGCTGCCACATATTCTCGCCTGCGGATCGAGCCACGATCTTTTGTAACTTAGAAGCCTGGGAGATTGCTTTGTACCACCCAATGTAAAAACGTAACCCGTAGTACTTCTCCTCTTATCAAGATCACTTGATGCCAAGTCCGCATCAACATAACCCGCTAACACCACTTCCTTGCTTGAAAAACACGAGCCTTACCAGCGGTACCCTTCAAGTAACGTAGGATCCACTTAACCGCTTCCCAATGTTGCTTTCTGGATTGCCCATGAACCGGTGACTACTCCCACCGCATGTGCAATGTCCGGCCTTGTACACACCATTGCATACATGAGACTCCCCACGGCTGAAGCATATGGAGTTCTCTCCATCTTGTCACGCTCTTCCTTGTTCCTAGGCGAGTCCCTCTCGGATAGCTTGAAGTGCAAACCCAATGGCGTCCCTGTTGGCTTCGCCTCTTCCATACAAAACCTTGCTAAGACCTTCTCAACATATTCGATTGTGAAAGAACCAACTTGCCCGACTCCCTATTCCGATCAATCCGCATGCCCAAGATTTTCCTTGCCTCTCCCCAAATCCTTCATCTCGAACCGATTCGACAACCGAGTCTTCAACCTCGTTTACCTCTCTCTCTTGCTAGAGCCCGCTATCAACATGTCGTCCACATATAACAAAGCAAGATAATATACCCATTGTCCGTGTTCTTGAAGTAGCAACAATGATCCGCCTCACATCCGATAAAATCAATGTCGTGCATGAATCCATCAAATTTCTGTACCCTTTGCCTAGGAGCTTGTTTAAGGCCATACAAGCTCTTAGTCAATCTGCAAACTAGCTCCTCGCTACCCTTAGACAAAAAACCCTCTTGTACTGTACCATGTAAATTTCCTCCTCCAAATCCCCATGAAGAAAGGCTGTCTTCACATCTATCATTCTAGCGGCAAGTCATCCGCCACTACTATCCCCGAACCATTCGATAGTGGTCATCTTCACAACCGGAGTGAATACTTCGGTGTAGTCAATACCATACTTCTGCTTTGAAACCCTTTAACAACCGGTCTTGCCTTGTAACGTTTGCTACCGTCTGCTTCCTCCTTGATCCACCTTAAACCCATTTGTTATGCGGTGCCTTCTTCCCCTTAGGTAGTTCGATCGACTCCCAAGTTTTGTTTGCCTTCAATGAGACCATCTCATCATCCATCGCACTTTCCACTTATCACAAAGCACACTACGAAACGCCTCCGCATAACATTCCGGTTCCCCATTATCTGTCAACAACAAATAATAATTCGAAGGAGTATACTGTCGGGTGATCCACGCAATCTATTTGGATCTACGCGTGAGAATATCCGGTTAAGTACGTGGTTCATCTTCGGTGACCTCCGACCATGGTCAACATGAAGCATCTGCTCCCACCCGAGTTTGGAATATCCACCTCTACAACCTCCGGTTCCGAACTAGTACCATCAGATGCCCCCTTTCTATCCTTGTACAAAACCTGTTCATTGAATACCACATCTCGACTACGAATAACCTTATGGTTTTGATCATCCCAAAATTTATACCCGAAGTCATCCCCGCCATTACCCAATAAATGTACATAACAGATTAGCATCTAATTTAGTTCTCTCGGCCAGAATCAACATGAACATAAGAAACGCAGCCAAATACGCGAAGAAAGGACAGATTTACCTTGCCACTCCAAGCTTCCTCACGGAATTCCATTCCCAATGGAACCGATGGTCCCCGATTGATCAAGAAAGCTGCCGTGTCAACTGCATATGCCCAGAACGTCTTCGGAAGTCCACACTTCAATCTCATACTTCTAGCCCGCTCGTTCAATGTTCTGTTCATCCTCTCTGCTACCCCGTTGAGTTGTGGAGTCTTCTTTGGAGTCTTCTCCATACGAATGCCATTCGCAGCACAATATTCCCTAAACTCCCCGAGCTCATACTCCCACCATCATTGCGATCTCAAGCACTTAAGCTTAAGTCCCGTTTGATTCTCCACCAAGGCCCTCCACTTCTTGAATACCTCGAAAGCCTCATCTTTCCCCTTCAAGAAATAGACCCAAACCTTCCTTGTAGAATCATCAATGAAGGTCATGTAATATGACGCACCACCCAGAGACGTAACCGGAGATGGCCCCCACAAGTCCGTGTGAACCAATTCCAACTTTGCTTCCCTCAATCCCCTACCTGTCCTCGAGAAATTATTCCTCCCTTGTTTGCCAAACATACAATCTTCGCGAGATCCCCACGTTGGCTGTCTTGAGCCGGTAGTAGACCCTTAGAACAAAGTACCTTCATCCCCGTCTCACTCATGTGACCCAATCGACAGTGCCACAAATTAGTATCACCCTTAGCTGCTGCCACCGCAATACTATCCTTGGTGTTGTTCGCCAAATACAAAGTACCCTCCTTATTACCCCGAGCGATCTCACAATCCTCCTTGGTAATAACCCGGTTCTAGCCGAAAGTCACCTTGTAACCCTCTTCGTCCAACTGCCCAACTGAAAGTAGGTTCTTTTTCAAACCCGGAATGTGTCTGACCCCGTTCAGATGTAGAACCTTCCCGTCCGATGCTCCTATCCTGACATCCCCCTTCCCCTTGATTTCCAAAGGCTCGCCATCAGCTAGATAGACCTTCCCGAAATCACCGGAAGTGTAATTATCCATCTCTTCCTTATGCCCGCAAGAGTGGAATGATGCCCCGAATCCGGCACCCATGATTCTAGTGCACTACTAACACTCCAGAACCAGTACATCATCACCTTCAATCGCCACATTCGCTTTGATTGCCCTTACGATTTGGACAATCCCTCTTAAAGTGTCCCAACTCCTTACAATAATAGCACTGAACAGATCCCTTCGCAACCTTCGGTTTATCCTTGGTCTCATCAGCTCTGCCCTTACCACTCACTCCGTTCTCCCTAGATTCGGTTCTCCCTTGTTTGCTAGTACCCGGCTTCCCCCTACTAGTAGTAGCTAAAGCCGCTCCCGAAGTACTTGATGTCCCCAACTTCTTCATGCGATTTTCCTCACCTAAAAGAAAGTCTTTAACATCATCATATTTCAATTTTTTCTTACCTGCTGAAGCGTTGATTGCAGTCACCGTTCCGCTCCAACTTGCCGGTAAAGAAGCTAGCAACAAGCATGCATGAACCTCGTCATCGAACTTGATCTCCACCGCTGTCAATGAATCTATGACATCCATAAATTCATCGATGTGCTTAGCCAAGGATCCTCCCTCTTGCATCTTGAGACTACCCATCTTGCGTATCAAATCAACCTTATTTGCAGCAGACGGAGTTTCAAATCTCTCAGTAAGATAATCCAATAGCTCCTTGGTGGTTGTCGCCTTCCTGGTAGTCTTCGCGATCCACTTTGACAAAGTAGATCTAACCACCCCTAAAGCCTTCCGATCCATGAGTTCCCATTCTTCCTGATCTTCATCTTCCGGTTTGACACCCTTCAGAGGCTTGTAGAGATCCTTGTTGTACAAGAGATCCTCGATCTGCATCCTCCAATATCCGTAGTCAGACCCATCGAATTTCTCAACCGCCTGTTTGTCTTTGCCCATTCTTGATTGCTTGAAACAATTCCCTTGATCCTAAACCAAGAGCTCTGATACCAATTGTTGTGAATATGGCCCTCCACACCCAAGCAAACCTACAAGAATATTAATCGCACACAGAAAAGAACACAAGAAATTGTTAACCCAGTTCACCAAATTGATTGGCTACGTCTGGGGGCACTACCAAGCCAGGATCTTGCACTATGTATGTAAATTATGTGTTACAACTGAGTTGGGGGCGGAACATTGTTTATATATGACCTAGGGTAGAGTCCAAAACCTAAACAAACAAGGAAACTACGACTGTTGCTGAATCGGGCGGAGCGCGGCCGCTCACCTGCTGAGCGCGGTCGCGCTATTGACGAGCAATACCAAACGCCAGCCTCGGGCCTTGAGCGCGGTCGCCCTTCCTCTCAGCGCGGTCGCCCTCGAAGATGTCCCTCCCGAGCACCATTCTCGGTACAAGAGCGCGGTCGCGCACATAGGCAGCGCGGCCGCTCTTGACCCCAGAAACCTGCTACGAAAATCTTCCCCTTTGCCTTGATGTCTAGCCCAATTGATCCTCTAACCCAACAATGGTAAGGGAAGCCTCATTATATTTCTCTATTGCTTGTCATGGCATCTATTCTTTTTTTGATTGAGCATGAAATTGATTCATTTGGATATTATTAAATATAGTTTCAGATATGAAGAGTTTGACTTGTTTAATGAATATTAACTGTGATTGACTGATTTGAAAAAGTTGTGTAGTTATTATGTAGATATAAAGAACCCATTTGCTTTCAATTTGATTTTCTTTATTCCTCTGAATTTTCGTCTTTTCGTCTGTATATCATAGAAAGAAAGTCCAAACACTTGGGACTTGATGGTCACTACTCACTTGGTTTGTGCTACATAAGTTTTGGGCCATTGGTGTTGCAAGGGAAACAACTCGTATGCGATAGTGTATCTCCTATTTGCTTTTGAACAATGTTATTTAGCACTATTTTAATGTTATTATCTTGTAGATACAAGCACTTTGGGATCTATTATTATGTTATAATCTCTTTTGAATTTTATAATGGAGTACTATTATATTTATTTGATTTCAATGGAAAAAGTGTTATATTTATATATATATATATATATATATATATATATATATATATTCAGTAGAGGCTAGTACTAACCGTACCAATCGAGTACATACCGTACCAACTTAGTTGGTTTACCGACTTAGTCGGTTGGTAATGGTATAGATTTTTATGTACCAAGTTAAACTTGGTAGGTACATGGTATAAGCAAAATACAATTGATATACCTACCAAGCCACCCCTAATTTTTCTTGACACAACAGAGAACTTTTCAAAACAATAAGTGCATATCCTATTACAAACATATTCTATGAAATGGACCATATAAAAATTGAAGTATAAATACTTTTTACATAGGGTTCTAAAGTTCATAAAATAACCAAGGTAATGTTATCAATCAAATCTAACATGGTTTTTAGAAGCGTATGAGCCAGCATACCCAACATTTGATTTGCAAATTCATCCCCTACATTGTATTAGATCTAATCGAATTGGGGCACATTTAAGAAGGCACACCGTAATCTAGCACATAATTAATTGTTGTAAAGGAAAATAACTGAGTAGAAATCATAGATATATTCATAACTAGGTGATAACCCGTGGTTCGCACGGATACCATTCTGCTATTTTATTTTTTATTTTGTTGTTGATAGTTTTACTTTATACACTTTCGATTCTAGTTTTAGGCAAATGGTTCACTATTAATAGAATATACACCCGTGCTTGGCACGGATACAATTTACTTTAGAAAGACAATTGTTTTATTTAGTTTACTATTACCACTTTTATTAAAAGTAATAAAAATAATGAGAAGAATATAGATAGTCTTTATGTGATTCTCTATATTTCAAACTCTTCCAAAATTTCTCCTAGTGGCGTAAATATAAATTTCTTTCTTACATTTTTTTTGAAAGATTATTATGTGTACTCATATTTAGTCACTAATACCACTTTTAGTACAAGTAGTACAAAAAATGAATGAGAGAAATATAGAAAGTTTTGTGGTCTCCTAATAAAGCCTCATAATAAACATGAATGTTTTAATTGTTATAGCATTAAATAGGTTCAAGAGGTACATATTGATGTGGCACTAAATTTCAATTTTTTTTCAAAACTTGTCCATGTATAATAATCATAAGTTTCTTCTTTTACAATATATTTTAGAGAGATTGTTATTTGTACTTATATTTGGTTACTAATACCACTTATAATGCAAGTAGAAGTAAAAGAAAAAGAATGAGAGTAATATATAAAGTTTTGTAATTTTTAATAAATTCTTCAAATAATTAATATTTATGGATGTTTTAATTGTTATAGCATTAAATAGGGGTCAAAATACATTCCCCCTCAACAATTCATCAAATCCCATTTTACACCATTGCGTGAAATTCACCTCACTATGATACCCAATGGTAAAATTATCCCACTTTGTCCCCTAGATTCTAACAAACATTGGAAATTTAATGAAATTGGTCATGTGCATATTACATGAGGACGTAAATGTATTTTGTTCTTAAATATGTATTGATTTAGTGCCACGTGGCGCTCTAAATTTCAAGTTTTTCCAAAACTTGTCCATGTGGCGTAACCATAGGCTTCTGCCTTGACTTTTATATATATACTCCCTCCGTCTCGCGTAAGAACGCACTCTCCCATTTTGCGCGGGAATTAAGGAATAAGGTATTTTATTGTTAAGTAGAGATAGTGGGGGATGATTAGTGAGGATTAGGAGATGGGACATCTTCCACTACAATACTAATACTCTCCCTCCATAAAGCAAAAGTAGTACAATCATTACTGGCTTTCAATATTTACATTGATATTCGAAATTTACAAAGAAAAAAAAAAGCATCCTAATACACAAAATATCAGTCTGATTTGACTGATAAGGAGGGAAACTCATTTCTTAAACCAAAATTAAAACCTAACAGGTTTACAAATGAAATTTCAAATTTCCCTCCACATCAACTTAAAACACCCTATAACTATCATTTGAATTCATTACTTCAAAAAATCAACTCCAAATTCAAAAGCAAAAGATGGGTCACTTGTTTGCTAAAGACAAAAATCTAATTGCAGCAAGCTTGTTGGAAGCTTCAGAAGGTGGAAGACTACCCAAATCAAAGGAAGTTCAAGTAGCAACTGCATATGGAGTCGGAAAAAGAAAGATCTACGTCATTTGGGCAAAGGTGAAGCATCTTTGATGTCAAGGTCAGCCTATTTCTTTCAAACCAAATAAAAGAGCAAAACAAATTAGTGTTTATTTTGATGAAGAAATAATGAAAGAAATTCCATTTAAAAAGAGGAACACAATCAGGAATGTAGCACATGAAATGGGAGTTAGGAAGAGCACGGTTGGAAGATGGAAAGAAACTCGTGTGATCAGACCCCACACAAATGCCATCAAACCCACTTTAACCCCAGAAAATGAAATAGCTAGGCTCAGATATTGTTTAGATGCAATCACTATTGATTGTGAACTAGGCAAACCAATTTTTAAGCCAATGACAAATGTAGTACACTGTGATGAAAAATGATTTAACATGACGAAAGAAAACTAGAAGTACTACATATGTCCTGGTGAAGAAGAACCTCACAGAACTTGCCAAAGCAAAAGGTACATTACCAAGGTAATGTTTTTTTTTGTGTTGTGAGTAGGTCCATTTACACAGAGAATGGTGAGCTGATTTTTGATGGAAAAATTGGAATTTGGCCTTTCACAAAGACAGAGCCAGCAAAGAGGAGAAGTATCCATAGGCCAGCCGGAACACTTGTTACAAAACCACTCAAAGGGGTCAACAAATAAGTCACAAAAGCAATGTTGATTAACCATGTAAGTACAGCCCATTTTAATTGTTTTACTTTGCTTCAAATTCTTTTTTCCTTCAGTATTTAAAGAAAAAAGTGTACTGATTGCAGATTTTTCCTGCAATCAAAAGCAAGTGGCCACCAAACTTAAGCAAAGACATCACAATTCAATGGGATAATGCTCCCCCACACATCAAAAATGATGACCCAGATTTTCGAAAGGCAGCAAGCAGCGATGGTTTCAACATAAACTTAATTTTCCAGCCTCCAAATAGCCCAGATACTAATATCAATGATCTTGGGTATTTTAGATCAATAGAATCAATCAAAATAGATAGCAACTTAAAACAATTGATGATTTGGTGGAAGGAGTTCAAGAATCATTTGCTATTTTATGCCACAAAACACTGAACAAGGTTTTCTTAAGCTTGCAAGAAGTCATAAAAAAAATCATGGATTATAAGGGAAAGAATTGCTTCAAGGGACCACATCTAGGCAAGGATGCATTGGAAAATGTCGGACTGCTTCCCACAGACCTTGATATAGATCCAAATTTGGTGAAAGAAACTCTCATGCATTTAATGGAGCTTGGGCATGCAAACTGGTATGAAGGCCAGATGGCAGCCTTGGACATTTAATGGTTCTGCTACAAAACATGACATCAAGTTGAACAGGTATTTTGGTACTATAATTGTCATTTGAACATGTATTTTGGTTATAGATTTGGCATGTACAAGCCTTTTGGTGTAAAAATTGAGTTCATACGGTTTCCAGAGTCACATACTACCATCTCACCATTTCATATCCATCAAACTATGCATAAAAAGCTCACAAAAAGAAAGTTTCATCACATTTTTAAATCTCAGATTGAAATCATCATAGAGTTCCAGCCAAGATTCAAGTGCAATTTGTTTTTTATCAACATAATACCAAGAAAAAGGGGCACAAAATCTGTCATCACAAAATTAACAGAGCAAAGAGGCATATCATCATTTCACACTTAGCAAGCCAACATATCACTAAAATTGCAGTCAAACTAACTCCCATAGTGCAATAGAACCAACATTACTGACTATCACATTTATAAAAGAAAGGGATGACCAGTTTTTTTTTTACACTACAAGAAAGAAAACAGGGCAACTGAAACCGATTTTTCGATTGCAATTCAGGAAAATCGGTTGCAAATTGATGTTTGCAACCGAAAATTTTCGTAGCAAAGGCAGTCGCAGGAAGCATCGTCGCAATTTATGCAACTGCTTTCTTGTGGTTGCGAAATTCTTGCAACGGAAAAAGTAGTTGTAATTTCTGTTGCAATGTGTTTCTTAGGACAATTTTTACATCCGTTGTAAGCAACAACTGATTTATTTCTGTTTCTAAAATTTTCAACTGATTTATTTCTGTTTCTAATTGCAACTGATTGTTCTGTTTCAAATATGTTATTTCTGTTTCTAAAATTTGCAACTGATTTATTTCTGTTTCTAATTGCAACTGATTGTTCTGTTTCAAATATGTTATCTCTGTTTCTAAAATTTGCAACTGATTTATTTCTGTTTCTAATTGCAACTGATTGTTCTGTTTCAAATATGTTACATAAAACTAAACTAGCAACTGAATTTTTCAGTTTCAAGTAGGCAACCTAATTTGCAACTGATTTTTCTGTTCCAAGTATGTCGCTATATTTATTTAAAAAATTCAATATTTATTTATTTTTGTATATGCCAAATTATTGAGGGCTTTATAGACGGATATTTCCGTCGCTAAATTTACATTTTATATTAAATAAATTATATATATTTTTTTAAATATATATTAATATATATATATATATATATATATATATATATATATATATATATATATATATATATATATATATATATATATATATATATATATATATATATATATTTAAAATATTACTAAAAAACTAATAATTAATTTAATGAACATAAAACATTTATAAAACATGAATAATCTATACTAAAAAATGTCAAAATACATCAACTAACAATATCAAAATACAACTAAAATTTCATTCAAAGTCAAATTTCCCAAATTAGGAATAATAATCAATTTACATCAATTTCTCAAATAAAAAATGTCAAAATACATGTACAATTTATTATTTCCTTGACTGTCAAAGGCCATCACCAAACACCACCACCAAATGCCACCACCAACCGCCGCCAATAAGCCATCGCCAACTTCAATGGTGAATAAATGTGAAGATCAATCCCCAGACACGAACATGTAACAACCCCATATTAAGGATCAGAATGATCCTCCAAAATCATAGCACAATATCAGCAAGGATCAGAATGATCCTCCGAATTCACAACACTATCTCAGTTATTCTCATTTCCTTATTTGTAGGAGTTGACAATGTAAATATAGTTATTATTTGTTAGCAATATTAGTGATTAGGTATATCTCTTATTTTTTGTATTTTGATCATGTAAATCTCTAGCCTAAGATAAACATCTAAGTTGTATATATTGTAAACAAATGATCAATATCAGTCAAGTTTTGCAATTGCTTTATGGTATCAAAGCAAACACGATCATTTTTCTCCCACCAGCCGCACCTCTACCTCACGCCTCCACATGGCTGCCCAAAGCTCCTCTGCACTACCCAACCCAGCAGAGCCAAACCACCCTATTCTTCTTGTCAACCTTGCTAATTGCAAGACCTTAACACCCCTCACCTATCTTGCCTGGTCCTCCCAAGTTACCTCCATCCTATATGGCCTTGATCTCCTTCAATTCGTTGATGGAACTCACAAACAACCTCCGGAATCCATCACAGCCGATGGTAAGGAAAGCCCCAACCCTGCTCTTGTTACTTGGAATAGGCAAGATCGCCTAATCCTTGGTGCCCTTCTTGGCACCCTGGATAACTCAGTTGCCCCCCTTGTTTCTCATGCGACCACATCCAACGAAGCTTGGAACATTCTAAAGAAAACCTATGCCAATCCTTCTCGTGGCCACATCCTTCAATTGAAAGACCACCTAGATTCCATCAGTAAATCCAACCTCACAATCACTGAATACATGCAAACTGTTAAGTCTTGCATTGACAAACTTGCTCTCTTAAGCAAACCCATGGACCCAGAAGATGTAATTGCTAAGGTTCTCAAAGGCTTAGAATATGATGATTTCAAACCCATCATTGACTCTGTTAGGGCCAGGGACAACCCCATATCCTTTGAAGCCCTCCACGAAAAGCTCATACACCATGAACTCACCCTAAAATACCATCCCTCCCCTACCACACCTGCCTTTCCTGCCTCTGTTCATGCAGCCTTCTCCCATCCGCCACCATTCCAGCCTCGGCCAAACCCAAATCAGCCCCTCCTTCCCACCCCTCCTCAATCTCGTACCAACACTGCTTCCCCCTTTAAAGGGAAGTGTCAATATTGTCGCTTTGTGGGTCATGTCATCTCGCAATGTCGCCAATTCAAACGAGATTTCCCTATGGTCACCTCCCCTCCGCCTCCTTCAAACCACCGCCAATCTCGCCCTACTCAGCATCACTCCTCAGCCCAATCTCACACTGCCACTTCCTCTCGACAATCCCTCTCCGCTCCTTGGCTTGTGGACAGCGGAGCCACAAATCACATCACCAACGATCTCTCTACTCTCTCCCTTTATCACCCCTATGATGGCACAGACGATGTTATCATTGGAGATGGTTCCTCTCTCCCCATCTCCAATATAGGTTCTTTCTCTTACACTACCTCTATCTCTTCTCTTCTCTTTAATAATGTACTGCATGTTCCCTTAATTTCCCGCAATATCTTGTCCGTTTCTCAGTTTTGCAAGGATAATAATGCCACTATCTCTTTCTCACACTCTTCTTTTTTCATAAAGGAACTCTCGACCAACCGCATTCTCCTCCAAGGAACATGTGATTGTGGTGTCTACACATGGAATCCGTCCTTCTCTCCTCAAGCTCACACTAGCTCCGCCTCAACTCTCAAGTCTTGGCATCATAGACTAGGCCACCCCTCCCCTCCTATTGTCTCGTTTTTGAATAATAAATTTTCCTTATCTATTCCTAGTGGTTCCTTTAATTTTTGTAATCCTTGCAATATTAATAAAAGTCACAAACTTCCTTTTGCTACTTCTTCTCTACACTCTCACGCACCTCTTGATTTAATCTTTTCGGATGTATGGACATCTCCCGTACACTCCTATGACAATTACAAATATTATGTCATCTTCGTTGATCATTTCACAAAATATACTTGGCTCTATCCACTAAAACACAAATCCGACACCTTCTCCACCTTCACTCGGTTTCGTGCCCTAGTTGAGAAATTCTTTTCTAAACCCATTCTCCAAGTTTTCTCCGACAATGGTGGAGAATATCTAAAACTTACTCTGTCTCTTCTTAACAATGGTATTTCCCATCTCACATCTCCTCCCCATACCCCTGAACACAACGGCTTCGCCGAACGTCGCCATAGACACCTAGTTGAAACTGGCCTCACCTTGCTCTCTCATGCAAACCTTCCTCTAAAATTTTGGCCTCATGCCCTCACCACAGCAGCCTACTTAATTAACTGCATGCCCACTCCCACCCTTCCAAATGACTCTCCGTTCCTCCGCTTATTCAACACTGCCCCTAATTACACCAAACTCCGCTCATTTGGGTGCCTTTGCTACCCGTGGCTTCGCCCCTATGCCCCACACAAACTAGCCCCCAAATGGACAAGCAATTATAGTTATATCCTTAAAAAAAGCACATTATTGTACAATGAAAAAAGCACATTATTGCAATCCTATGACACCAGAGGAGTATGCAAAACTCACATGTCACTATTAGGTATCTTGAATTCTCGCAGGTTGCTAACTGGAGAAGGAAACAAGCAGATTATTGCAATCCTATGACACCAGAGGAGTATGGAAAACTCACATGGCTTGCTGGTAAAGTGAGGAACTTAGATCTTGCCGTTGAGATTTTTGTGGAGGCTTGCAACAAGCGAATCAAGACAAGATCTATTTGCAATGCGCTCATGGCTGTTTATATGAGGTATGGTCTTGCTGAGAAATGTTAGTCACTGTTTCAAGATATGAAGAAGGAATTAATCCATCTGTAGTCCTACAATTGTAGCATACTATAATATTCTTATTTCTGTTTTCGGCCGGTCGATGCTGTTGGATCACATGGATGCTACTTTTCAAGAAATGAAAGGTTTGAGTATCTCCCCTAATTTGGTCACTTGCAATAATTTAATTGCTGGATATGTTACGGCATGGATGTGGAGAAAACTTAACAGATAATGCGGGGCAGCACAATCAAGCCTAACCTTACCACACACTCTCTAATGCTTCGTGGTTATGCACATTCCGGTCAATTAGAGAAGAGGTTTGCAGTTTGGTGAAGGAGCGTGTTGTTTTTCAGGATTTTGCATTAATCAGAGCTATGATTTGTGCATATTTCCAGAGTTAAAAAGATTGAGGCATTATTGGAGCTAATTCCAGAAGATGAGTACAGGGCTTGGTTGAATGTGCGACTAATTAAGCTATTATTTTTCAGGCATTATTTGTGCTTGTTTCCTTAAAAAAGCACATTATTGTTTCCTTCTCCAGTTAGCAAATGCACAGGATAACAATGAAAAAAATCCATTGACATGGATGATTCATTGATCTCTGTCATAGCTCCTCTTTGCAGAGTCACCATAGTCATAAATTCTCCCCCACCGCCAATCTCTTGTGGAACATTTCTCTGCTAAGAAATTCAGTTATAAATGATATACATAGAATCTCCAATTGTAATAACCACAAACACTGTTGCGAATGAGCTATTTCGAGGGCAGGGGAGTTTTATATGTTTATGCAAATCAAGGCCACAGTCAAGCTTTACGAATATGCAGAGATGCACTTAACAAGAAATTGATCAAAATATTACGAAAATGCCAAGTAGTGAAAATGGGTAAACATACCTGGATAAGAAGGCTTCCAGTTGTTGGTTATGTTGTTTCCATACATCAGCACTATGCTTAGACATCAGATCCAGATTCTCAACCCTACAATATGATAAATCTATGAGAATTGTTATATAAACCCGTAAAATTGTTGAGTAAACCCGTAACTTGAAAATTTCAAAAATGCCATCGAGTGAAATGACAACATTATCCCTAAATCCATTAACTCAATCACTAATGTTATATAAACCCGTAAATTTTAACCCATTTTTTTCCTCAATTGTTATTCGCACCCGTATACCCCCTCTCTCCCTCATCAATTTTCACCACCTTTCCCCTCCCTCCCTCATCAATTTTCACCTTTTTACTAAATCACTTCCTTCATTATTTTTTTACATCCAAAAAAATTACCTCCCTTTCCTTCCTCTTCCTCTTACCATCATTTGTCTCAAAAAAAAAAAATCATACATATTTGTTCAAGAGAAGAGATTCAGCAGGCTCATCATGGATGCTCTACCATCGAATGTTAATGTAAGTTTTTTAACCATTTAAATTTGTTAAAAATGTCTTTTCTATTTTGTTTCAAAAATTCGGCCAGTAGTGACCGAAAATCAGTGCAGGTTCGGCCACACCCGGCCGAAATTCAGTTCAGGTTCGGTCACACCCGGCCGAAAATTTGAAATTGTTCGGCTCTGATTTGCCGAATATGGGCTGTTTTTCGGTCAGTAACGGCCGAATTTTTAAAATATTTCGGCCATCCCCAGCCGAACCTTTGAAAAAAATTCGGCCACCACTGGCCGAACCTTTGTTTTTCTTCTTACACCTCCCTTATTGTTTTATTGAATTGTTGCAGTATTCACTGGGTGACAACAACTATGTCTCGATTGATTTTGAAAGCGTTTTGCGAGACTACACCCCAGAATTCACAATGCCCTTATTTTTTCGAGACCGTAAAATAATGTTTGAATGGGCGCGTAAAAAGGGGAAGAGCATGGGTTTCTCATCATAGTCGGTCGGTCGGATAACGGGAGCCGTAATTCCGCTCCTCAAATGACGCTTGTTTGTGATCACTGGGGGACATACAAGGAAAAACCAATCTCTCTGTCCTCTCAAGAATCTGTCAACCTTGAAATATTAGAGGAAAAAAAAAATAGCGAGAGAGAGCGGAACAAAGAAATGTTGTTGTAAGTTTCAGTTGAACGCCAAACAAGTCACGGTTGATGGTGAATGGCAATTAAAATGGTTTGTGGCGTTCACAATCATCCGATTTGCCAATCCATGTTGGGTCACTCTTATGCCGATAGATTACAGAAATTAGAGGAGGAGTACGTGATAGAATTGTCACATGCAAATAGCCGGCCGAAGGATATTTTACATGGATTAAAAGAGAAATTTCCAGAAAACAAGTCCATAATACGGACTATTTATAATGCGCGAGTGAAGAGCGGGGCAACTGAGCATGCGAGTCGTTCTCAAATCCAACAGCTCATTGTAGACCGACTGACGAGCCTCATTGTAGACCGACTGACGAGGATCAACATTTTCATCCTCAACTGGCTCAGCATCAAGGTTCTGTGAAGAATTCCCTTGACGTGCCACTTCTTGTTGCTTCCTAAGGGAAGCAGTTGGACGTTTTCTTGTGAAAATTTGCTTAACTGCAAATAAAACATCAAAAAATCAAACTCATAGCAATTTTATATCATATCATATCAAAATCAAACACTAACATCACATTGAGCAAGGTTCGGCCATGGGTGACCGAAATTTTGAGCAAGGTTCGGCCAGGTGTGGCCGAAATTTTTAGAAAGGTTCGGTTGGTCATGGCTGAATTTTAAAGCAGGTTCGACCGGGTGTGGCCGAATAGATCTAAAAAATCGGCCAGTAGTGGTCGAACCACTAAAACCCAGATTTTCGAATTCATTCAAAATCAAAATCTCTCAAATTGAAGCAAAATTAAAGTAATTTTGGAGCGAATGAGAGAATAATTACGTGATTTTCCTAGGGTTGACATCTTGAATGGTGTTGAAAATGGAGGTTGGTTCTTCTTCTTCTTCTTCTATTTTTTGGTTCTTCTTCTTTAATTTCTCTCTCTCTCTTTCTTCTCTCTCAATCCGGTCTCTCTTTCTCTCTCTAAAATTTCTTTGTTTCTCTCATTCTCTCTCTAAGGCTGATGGTTTCTCTCTTTCTCTCTTTAAGGTTGATGGGTGAGGATGAGTGAGTGAGGGAGAGAGAGAGTAAATGAAGAGTTAAGTTAATTGGATGGGTGGGAGGGTGGGTGTGGGTGTGGGTGGGAATAAAGACAAGGGTATAAAGGGAAAAGGGGGTTTATTTAATTTGTTTGGGGTGGTTTAGCTTTACGGGTTTACTCAACAATTTTACGGATTTATATAACATTTCTCTAAATCTATAGTTAGTAAGAGTTGGAACGACTCAATCCCGAAGAGCAAGAAGAAACGTAGGGAAAAGGAGAGAGAGCAAAAAAGACAGAAGAGAGGGAAATAGGAAACGAGAAAGTGAGAGAGAGAGAGAGAGAGAGAGAGAGAGAGAGAGAGAGAGAGAGAAAGTGTTACCTGAAGAGAGAGACAGAGACAGAGCGAGATGAGGGGGTGGACGGCGTAGGGTTTTGAGAGAGAATGAGGGAGGCAGTGATTAAGGTTTTTGAGAATGAGGGATGGCAGTGAAGGGTGATTAAGGGTAGAGCAGAGGCGGAGATGGTGGTGTCGGTGGTGGCGGAGATGGCAGAGGCAGTGGTGGTATCGGCGGCGACGTCAACGGCGGTGGAGGAGGCTGGTGGTGGTGTTTATTTAATTTTTTGATAGGGAGGAGATAATGAGGAGAGGCGGAGAGAAATGGGGTTTTTGAGATAATAATGGAGAAATGGGGAAAGAGAGAAATAAAAAAAATGTGTTTGATTGGGTGAATTTGGATCATTGAATTTAATCAAATGAATGGTTGTGATGATAGGTTGAGATGGTTCATGTGAACCTTTAACAACCAATGAGTAGATGACACCTCATAAACTTTTAGTTTTAGTTTATTATTACTAATGATACTAATGAGTAACCCGTCAGTTCCCGACGGGGATCATAAAACACTGAGGTAAAAGTTAAATGTAAATACAATTCAAAAAATTAATGAGATAATTTTATGTAATATATTACAACTTGTCAAAAACTTCTTTATACATAACATTTGTAGTCGTGTCATCTGAGGATATCATGACTATTACATATAAGCACTTTAAGTTCTTTCCTTGTAGTTACTCTAGAAAAAGCAACATATAATTGTCCACGACTAAATACTGATCTTGGAAGAAAAAGGTCAACATGAGCGAGCGACTGACCCTGACTTTTATTTATCGTCATTGCAAAAGAAACGGTCAGTGGGAATTGTCTCCGTTGAAACCTAACCGGGAATTTTGTTGTATCAGAAGGTGACATAATCATCCTCGGTATCAACACCTTCTTTCCAACATTCTTTTCTGACAACATTACCACCTCGACAACGTGCTTATATATATATATATATATATATATATATATATATATATATATATATATATATATATATATATATATATATATATATATATATATTAAAATAACAGTATGTTTTATGTCAAATCATCAAATAATTAATTGTATAAATGTATAATTATATACTAACAAAATTGATTTGCGTACCTAGATTTGTAACGATCAATCTTGTACCGTTACACAATTCCGAAGCTTGATCTATATTTCGTAACAACATGACGATACATCCAATCTTTAGCTTCAAATGGATGATTGTGATCGGTGGATGATGGAAAATTGGCCAATGATATTGTGCCACTTGAAGTTTTTTAGGAGCTTGAAAAACTTTTGCTATTAAATATAGTAGATTGTTAATTTTGTATTTATTAATTTTCAAAATTTTAGAATTAAATAAAGAAAATGAAAAGATAAATATGCACAATAAAAATATCGTGAATATAAATCAAAATTTTATTAAATTTCATTTTTACTTACAAACTTGCCTATTTTTACTCATGTTAAATTAACTTTGATTATATTTATATTTTAATATATTCTTATATTTTTATATTATTTTAAAAGTTACTAATTGAATTTCAAATGGATGATTGTGATTGATGGATGATGGAACGATTGGTCAATGATATTGTGCCATTTGAAGTTTTCTAGGAGCTTGAAAAACTTTTGCTATTATATATAGTAGATTGTTAATTTTGTATATATTAATTTTCAAAATGTTAGAATTAAATAAAGAAAATGAAAAGATAAAATATGCACAATAAATAAATCGTGAATATAAATCAAAATTTTATTAAATTTCATTTTACTTACAAACTTGCCTATTTTTACTCATGTTAAATTAACTTTGATTATATTTATATTTTAATATATTCTTATATTTTTATATTATTTTAAAAGTTACTAATTGAATTTCAAATGGATGATTGTGATTGGTGGATGATGGAAAGATTGGCCAATGATATTGTGCCACTTGGAGTGAAAAACTATTGTTATTATATATAGTAGATTGTTAATTTTGTATATATTAATTTTAAAAATTTTAGAATAAATAAAGAAAATGAAAAGATAAAATATGCACAATAAATAAATCGTGAATATAAATCAAAATTTTATTAAATTTCATTTTTACTTACAAACTTGCCTATTTTTACTCATGTTAAATTAACTTTGATTATGTTTATATTTTAATATATTCTTATATTTTTATATTATTTTAAAAGTTAGTAATTGAATTTCAAATGGATGATTGTGATTGGTGGATGATGAAAAGATTGGTCAATGATATTGTGCCACTTGAAAAACTTTTGCCATTATATATAGTAGATTAGTAATAACACACATTTATAATAATAATGAAATATAATAATAAATGATACTTAGTTTATATAAAAATTAATAAAAGTATTAAATAAAAATAATTATATAATTTCTGTAAATACTTATTACTATAATAATAATAATTAGTAACAATACTTGTTAATAACAATAATAATAATAATTGATAATTGATGCCGCAAGAAAAGTGCTTATCAATCTTCCTCCACGTGGCAGGACTGATCACCTGGCTCCTTGACCTGAAATCAGAACCCACGACTAGCCGGATGTGTCTCCGGCTTAGACCCTCGGGCGTGAGAGTAAGTATGTGTTTCGGAGAGCAAATATTGTAAATGAACAGTTGTATTCAAATGACAAAATTGCAGTTACCTTTGCACCGTTGGTAGTGATGAAGTATTTATAGGTAATGACCATTGTATTTTTGGTGGAGCTACATGAACTTCGAGATTTTAGCGGCAGTTATTAATAATGGGAACGTGCCTATAACGGTCCCTGATTTATAGGAATGCAGTTATGGAAAGATTTGACTCGCGTGCGTCCACATCTCTCAGGTCGACGCTTGAGGTCGAGGTCGCCCAATGGGGTTAGGTCGACCTGACTGTCGGGTAGAGCATGGATCGTACCTGAATTATAATATGGATCATTGAGTCGGATCAAGCCAGGTCGGGACCTTGGAGGTCGGACAATGAGCTTAGATCGACTGATATTGTTATTGGGCCTTGGGCCTTATGGTGAATGGGCTAGCCTCATTAAGAATGTAAATGCCAAGGTTGTCTGTGTTTGGGCTTTACTTGCTTGGTTCAGCTCGACACTTTTAGTATGTTCAGTGGCCCCCAACTTTCGAGTTGACTTTGTCGACTAGGAAGTTAAGGAAATCTCGATGGATATTGATGTTACTCACAGGTCGCTACTCGTCCTGAGGTTTAGTCGACCCAAGATGACGTGGCACAATCCTGGACGTCGGCGATGAACGGCCAGAGATGAAGGAGCGCCGTATTTGGTAATGATTACAATTAGACGTTTGATAATCCATCTTGGGAACTGTTTTCCCAATTAATATGGAAATTAATTTTTGAATTTTCCCTTTCCTTTTCCAATTTCGGAAAGTACAAATAGCAGAATCCTTCTCCGTTTAGAATTTTTACCGTCTTCAAGCTCTCATACCCTCTTGGCGATAATTGCGGAGCAACATTAGGATTTAATCCGAGCTTTCGTCTTTGGCAACAGCTTCCCTTTTTGCAATCAACTGAGGTATTTCTCTCGTATTCTTGCTTTAGGGCTTTAATTTCTGCTTTGTTTTGGTTTCCGCCATGGCTAGGACCTTCAGTAGTGAACCAGGAGCTTGGTATGGGTACTGTACTGTTAACCGTCGTGTATACAAGCACATAAATGGTGAGTGGAGAGAAATGTCGTTGAACGAGTGTGCCTCTATCTTGACCAGGTGGGGACTGAATTTTAGTGAAATAGGGCTGCCCATAGGGACGGACATGGGTGAATTGACAGTAGACAATTCAAATGTTGTCTCCTTTCACCTTTTCCATGAATTACTCGATCACATTGCACTGTTTTATGTTAGGGATGTCCATAAACCGTCGTTCCTTAGGGATAGGAAAGGTTTTCCAGGGGAGTCTAGGTCGCTCTTAGGTAGGTCGACTGAAATTGTTCACGGGTCTGACTCCCCTGTTTCTCCTTCTTCTTGTACAGATATGGCTTCTCAAGGTGGAGCTACTGCATCTACCTCCTCTGGCCCCAGAATCGTGGATGTGTTTGATGATATGGCCGTGCCAGGGAAGAATGAGAGAGGTTATGTTCCCCACGGGCCATTGCGGGGAAAGAAGAATTTGCCCTCTAGGTATAGTATGATCTATGACTTTTGTGAGGTGAGTAAAGAGGATTATAGAGTGACCATCTATAATAAGAAGGATTTCATGGCCCAATTTAAGCCGACCTTTGCTAGGGATGCCACTAGAGTAGCTTTTTTCTATGGCCAATTTGTGGTCGGCCTTAGGTTGCCACTTGACCCTTTTATCAATGAGTTCTTGGAGTGTGCCAATGCCTTACCCCTTCAGCTCGGAGCCAATACATGTAGGGTTCTAGTATGTTTCGCTATGGTATGTAGATTTTTAGGATATGAACCCTGTATGAGGGTATTCAAAGAATTCTTTTGCATTAAGTATAGTGGAGAGGAGATGAGCATCAGTACCCCCTCTAAACCCAATTCTCGTAAGCTTTTCTCAAACCTTCCCAACAAGCATAGTGGCTGGAACTCGCATGTGGTTGTAGTAGAGAGTAGGTTAGGATGGGAATTTCCTTTGCCGACTAATGATACAGAGCCCTTAGATGAGAGGAACTATTGGGAGCCACTCTGGCATTTTGAATTATATAAGAAGTTGTGTCGGCTAGCTGACAAGGGTTCTTTCAGTTGGGAGAGTCTGATTACCACCAAATATAACTTCATCCAGGTCGGGATGATGGCTGGAGAGGGGGAAGTGCAACCCTTGGTGGCCATTGGCAGGGGCACAATATATCCCGACTGGGTCACCCACGCGTTGGCTAAGTTCGAGGATAAGTGCCAGCGTTGTAAAAAGACTGCCAACTATTGCAAGGAGAATGGGGAGCATGCTAGTGGTAAGATATCTTTGTTCTGTGTTTCTTTACTCGCCCTTTATCTGTTAACTTTGCATGTATGAATAGTTTGACTTGGTTGCGATACTTATGTGTTAGATCTGTGGTTCGTACATGACTTGCCCGTACATAGAACTATTGCTCGTATGTAGAACATTGCATGTAGAACACTTAGCTCTGCGATGGTTAGCTCGTAGCTTGTATGTAGAAAGCACTTTGAATTGTGTATGCAACCCTTAGCTCGTTAATTGCTTAACTCGCATCTAGATGGGTTAGCTCGTGCATGTCGAACTCATACATAGAACTTGTTGCTCGCATGTAGAGTGATTTGGTTCGAACTAATAGTCTGTCACCTTGATTTTTTGTGCAGTTCTGACCCCTGAGCAAGAGGCAAATATGGGTCGTATATTGGTGGTATCAGACAGGAAGAAAGCCAGAAAAGCCCATGGTGCTGCCAACGCTCGAGCTAACAGAGAAAGAGAGGCTGCGAGAAGGAATGATCTGCTGTCTAAGGATAATGCTGGAATGATTCCCATGGAGGAGGTTGAATCTGAGGACCCCTTGGGAAGTAGCAGCCATACTAGGGATGTGACTGAGGATGGTAACGACTCCAACAAGTCCAATAAACCCAGCTTGAGCTCCGACCCAACTCCTGATGCTAACGCTACGACTTCTGGTGCGGGCACAGTTGAAGCTAGACATCTGGAGGTTGTAAACATTGATGAAGATGATGTGATGGCGGATGAAGACAACCTGCCCATGAACTCTAGGAAAAGGTCAAGAACTGAGAAGGGAAAGTCAGTTTCCTCAAGCCAACTACCTCCACCAGCCTCTTCTCCTCCCATCCAAGAATCTCTAAAGGACCAAATGAGGAGGTTGAGTGATGTGCCCCCTCTCATTGGGGTCAACATCTTGAGTCGATGCTATCCAGATATGAGCCTGGGCCAGGTTGTGGTTAGGAGGGCCATTGATGTCAACCTCCTAGCTCATTTTGCTGATAAGGGGATTTCCCCTGAG
Source organism: Adenophora triphylla var. japonica (assembly GCA_022495995.1). Lineage (NCBI taxonomy): Eukaryota > Viridiplantae > Streptophyta > Magnoliopsida > Asterales > Campanulaceae > Adenophora > Adenophora triphylla. The sequence continues at coordinate 82,589 of JAFEMH010003755.1, forward strand.
GAGTTCTCAGCTCGCTCTAGGATGGTGCACTGCGAGGTAATCCTTTATTTTTCCTTTTTGCCTTGTCGCTTGTTCTTTTAATCAATCAACTTGACTTATGAGCTAACACTTTCCTGATTTCCTTTGAATGTAGAATCTCACCATGGTCGAGCAGGTTAAAAGCTCTTGGAGGGCCTCCATTGAGAGGGAGAGGCAGGCTCTTAAGGACTTATCCAAGAAGTCGCAAGAACTAACTGACCTAAGAGAGAAATACAACGACTTGGATAACTCATTTGATGCCTTGGAGATGGTAAAGAAGAAAGCTCTGACGGATCTTGAAACTGTAGAGTCTAAGCTCAAGGAGGTCGAGGTGGAGAGAGATGCTGAGAAGAAAGAGCTTGAGAAGACCAGGGAGGAGCTGGCAACAGTTTCCAAACTTCTGAAGGAGAAAGACACCTTCTTGGTCGAGCTGCATGAAGAACATAGACTCGAGCGGGTGAAATGGCAAGAAGATCTTCAGACTGCTGCCAAAGCTGCTGCCAAAGATGCCGTCGAAGAGTTTAAGGACGGAGATGAGTACTTCAATGCCATTATTGCCAAAGCTAGGGGCTTCTTGGAACTGGGTAAGCGTCATATGGCCCGTCGGGCTTTAGTCGACCCTGACACTGACATTTCTTTGGAGCAGCTAGCTCGATGGGCCTATGCTCCCCAGTATGACATGGCAACTAGAGGAGGTCACTCGTTGGTGCCTTATAACGATGATGATCTAGCCCACATTTCCCAAGAAGACCAGGAAGAGGGTTGTGAGCCTTGGATGGCCTCAGCTTTGGCCCCCAGGACCTTTGACATGGCCTTGCAGGAGCTAGAAGATTTAGAGGATCGAGAGGAGATGGAGGTAGAGGGTGAGTTCGATCAACAGGTTTTCTCCGAGTCGGGTAAACCCGTGAGCCCTCAGCAGCATGAACCAATCAATGAAGAACGAGCTGCTAATGACGACTCCAATGCCCCCGACCAAGCTGTTTGAATTGAAATGAACTTTGTGTAATGGAATAAGCCCCAAAACACTTTTTTGCTTTTTGTCTTGTTAGATATTTAAATGCCTTGGCCCTGTTTTTTGGAGGCATGAGACATCATAACTTCTATTTTGTATAAGTCTTGGCCCGCCTTTGGGAGACTTATTTATATCTAATCGTAGCTGACCTCCCTTTATTGTATGCTTTTGATGTTTACATGTAGGTGTCGAGCTAGATATAATAGAATGAATGAGTCAACTTAAGCCTAGGGTCGACTTGATCTTTATTGATTTAGTCGACCTCAGACTTGTATAACTTTTCGTGAACGAGATTGAATATGAGTCGAACCTGTACAAACTATTAAGGCTGACCAAGGGTCGAGCTTATTAGAACGAAGTCGACCTTAGGTCGGACTTGTTTTAAGGAATGAAGCTGATTGAGAATCGAGCTACTTAGAACAGACTGACTAAGAGTCGAGTTTGTTAGAACGAAATCGACTATGAGTCGGACTTGTTAGAACGAAGTCGACTAAGAGTCGGACTTGTTAAATAAACAGAGTTGATTAAGAATCGAGCTTGTTAAAGTTAAGCTGACTAAGAGTCGAGCTTTGTTAATGTAACAAAGCTGATTAAGAATCGAGCTTGTTAAAACGAAGCTGACTAAGAGTCGAGCTTGTTGGGGTTAGTGTAACACAATGTTTGGTCGAATAAACTGCGCTTTTTATTGAAGTAGGGAAACTTTTACATCAATGGAAAGCTAGAACTATGACAAATTTCAATCTTGGGAATTGCCTTAACCTTGAACTGAGTAATAGACCTGAACCTTCAGAAGTAGTGCTTGATGAGGTGAGTAGTGTGCCATGGATGCTTCAGCTCTTCACCATCTGGATGAGCTATCATGTAAGTTCCTTCTTTGACGACTCGAGTAACTATGTAAGGACCTTCCCAATTAGGAGATAACTTATTCTGTTGGGTCCTTCTTCCTGTTGCCTCGATCTTTCTCAACACGTGATCTCCGACTTGGAATGACCTGGCCTTCACTCTCTTGTCGTGGTAACTTTTAGTCCGCTGCTTGTAGTTGACCATTCGAAGGTAAGCCGTATCTCGCTTCTCGTCAACTAAGTCCAAGTCGATCAATCTGTTGATATCATTCTGCTCTTGATCAAAGAATGTCACTCTAGCAGTAGGAAATCTGAGCTCAGCAGGTGTCATGGCCTCTAATCCATATGTGAGAGCGAATGGGGTTTCCCCCGTAGGCCCCCGAGTGGTTGTGCGAACTGCCTAAAGAGCAAGGGGAGTTCGTCCAACCAGTTGTTGCGTCGACCTACGAGACCCGTCTTGAGTGAAGATAGGACAAGTTTATTCGCTGCTTCAGCTTGCCCATTACCTTGGGGGTAGGCGACAGAAGATTTCCAATGCTTGATCCCTACTCGATTCATCTCTACTTCGAAGGTTTAGGAGAATTGTAGGCCGTTGTCAGATACTATAGCTCGAGGAAAATCAAATCGACACCAGATGAAATCATGAATGAAGTTGATGGCGTTTTCCTCTGTGATGCGAGCTAGCGGCTTGGCTTTAACCAACTTGGTAAAGTAATCAATTGCCACGATTGCGTACTTACAATTTCCACGGGCGGGTGGGAAGGGTCCAATTAAGTCGATGCCCCACATGTCGAATGGCCAAGCTGCAATCACGGGGGTTTGCTCAGTCGTAGGCAGATGAGGTAGGTTGGCAAACCTTTGGCATTGGTCACACTGATGCATAAAGTCATGGGTGTCTGCTCTCATGTGTGGCCAATAGTACCCCAAAGTGATCAACTTGTCGGCTAGAGTCCTGGCCCCCGGGTGTCCACCACAAATCCCACTGTGTACTTCATGCATCAGCGTAGTGATCTCTTGAGGGTGGATACACTTCAATAGCGGTCGAGTGTAGGATCTTCTGAATAGCTCGCCTTCTTGAATAACGTACCTCGGAACTTTCTTTTTGACAGCTCGAGCTTTCTTCTCGTCATCAGGCAGCTCGCCACTTTCTATGTACGCCTTCATTTCTTTGATCCAGCATTTCTCATAAACCCAATTTTTTGAAGGGCCTCTATGCACTGAATTTTGACCCTTTCATAAGCTGGGCTCTCAAGATAAGAGATAGGCTCTTCGTGCGGCTCGTCTGATGTAGCTAGCTTTGAGAGTAAGTCGGCTAACTCATTGTCTTCTCGACCAATCCTTTGGATCTCCCAGAATTCCAATTCCTTCACCAATTCCTTCACCAGGTCGCAGTACTTGACTAAGGTGGAGTTTAGCACCTCATACTCGCCACTGACTTGGTTGACTATTAATTGAGAATCACAGTATGCAATGATTTTAGTCGCACCAAAGCACTTGGCATACTCTATGGCTGCCACCAGGGCTTCATACTCCGCCTGATTGTTGGATGCATCGAACTTGAACCTTAGTGATTCCTCATACACGGTCCCGCACTACGCTCAATCAAAACAATCCCAGCTCCACTGACATTTTTTGTAGCTGACCCGTCTGAGTAGACCTTCCAGCAATCGTCGGGTAGAGTAATGGCGGGCTGGGACTCTGGCTCTTTCCCTTTGGTTCTCTCCTTTTGAGCTCGCTGCTCGCTGTCTTCCTTGGTGAACGTAAGCTCGACCAAGAAATCTGCAAGAGCTTGAACCTTCAGCGCCTTTCGAGGTCGATACTCAATGTCAAATTCCGTAAGGGCAATTGACCAATTGAGCAAGCGACCTGAACTCTCCGGCTTGTGTAATATTTTTCTCAAGGGTGCATTCGTGAGCACCACAATAGGATGAGCCAGGAAATAAGCTCGCAGCTTCCTTGAAGCTACGACCAAAGCATAAGCGACCTTCTCAGCGTTGTAGTACCTGCCTTCTACATCTGATAAGGCTTTGCTGACGTAGTACACGGGTTTTTGATGACCTTCTTCTTCTCTAACCAAGACTGCTGCCACTGACTTGTCTCCCACAGACAGATACACGAACAAGGTCTCACCCGTGGTCGGGCTACTCAGTAGAGGTGGAGTAGCGAGGTAGTCCTTAAGTTGTTGGAACGACGAATGACATTCGGTCGTCCATTCAAAGTTTTTCGTCCCCCTCAAGGCTTTAAAGAAGGGGAGAGACCTTTCAGCCGACTTGGCTATAAAATGACCTAGGGCTGCTGAATGTGCGCTCGCCCGAAAAAATATATGTATGTTTTCCGGTTTAAATGAAAAGAAGGAGTCGCCACGCCGTTTTAAGAGGAAACATTGAAAACCTATTGTTTAGAGAGAAAACATGAGTTCGGAGGTCAGGTTACGTGTTGGGAAGAACCGAGAGTTCACCCAACACGCCTCGTCCATAGACGAGTCTTTCAATCAGAAACATCCAAGTAAATCCAAAGTGTGTGCAAATATTGATAATAAACAAAGTGTGATAAAATGCATCTTATTAATTATGGAACGAGAATTACATATTGTGAGCCCATTATTTAGGGAGGCCACATCCCTGATACAAACAATCTAAAACAGATTACAAAGGAAAAAGGGTCTCTGCAGATGGGTCATGTATGTCGCATGACACATTGCACCAGTGACCACATGTGTCGCGTGACACAGGATCACTTGGAGACGAAGGTGTCGCGTGACACATATGAGCCATCTGCAGAAACTTAACAAGATGAACACAGAATCAACAAAAGCTATACAGATCTAATCAATTAGCTGAATTACGAATGGAAAACAGAAACAACACTAAATCGACCCCGGGAGTGTGGATATGAGTAGATCCACACCCCCTTGGGGTTCAAACACCAAATCCAATCAAATGATCAACAATATAAGCTCAATTGCACACGATTATTTAGATTAAACAGAGAGATTGCGGTGGGATTCAGTAATCCAGATAGCTAGGATCTGATTACTGAATCCAAACAAAATTAAATGCTAGAATTAATAGAAATTAAGCAAGAGAGAGAGAGAGAGATTGAGTTTAGGGAATCGTTACCCTTGATGCTTCCACGAATTCTATATCCAGTCAGATATAGAACCCTTCAATTCTTCACCTCTGATCTGGAAGGATTAAGGCAAGGGGCTCAATTGGTGTGGCTTGAGAATTGGGTTTGGAAGGGAGGAATTGGGTAGGTTGAAGGTAGGAGAGAGAGAGGTTTGTGTTTGGAGAGGTTCGTTACGCTGCAAATCCTGCAGAGTAACAGTAGGCTTAAAGTTGGGATCCATTTATGAGAGGGGGAGGGTCTTATTTATAGGCTGCAGTTGGCTGCCTTAGTGTGTCGCACGACCTTACGCGTCCTCTTTCCATGCCTCAAGCTGTCGCGTGACACAAGGTGGCTCAACCGCTTTTGGCGCCAAAACCCAATTTCTGGAACATTTCGGGAAAATACCCAAAAGGTCCAACAGGTTTTATTCCCAAGGGGTCCTTTGGCATGAATAATGTACCAAAAGGTACTTCCTTCGCGGGAAACTCATGAAACGTTTCCGGAAGTCTCGGTACAGGCCGGGAATTTACCAAAACGCCCCTAAATGCAATTTTATTATATTAAAATGCATCTAAAAGGTTGCGAATTGGATTGGCGTACTTACAGAGCCCCTCGGCAACGTCACTTTTGGAAAAAGTGGGGTTGTCGATAAAATAAGACCCAATCCCAATGAGCATCAAGGGATAAGGTGAAGGGCTAGAAGGTTAAAAAAGGGAAAAGATGGTTGGACCTTTCTGAGAAAGGATTCCTACGTATCCCTTGAACAAGGGAATCAAGCCAAATCGTAGTTCGGAATTACCAAAATTAAATTCATAAGCCAGAAAGGGGTAGAGATGTATCTTCATACCTTTGCTGTGCTTACCTGTTTTTTTCCTGTGGGATCGGGTAGTTGCTTTCTTTCTCACCAGGTTGTAGCCGCCGGAGGGTCTCATGCTGCAACTGGTACTTTTGCGAGTAGCTGCCGGGGGGGCTCACGCTATCGCTTTGTTGACGAGTTGTAGCTGTCGGAGGGTCTCATGCTGCAACAGGTCTTTTTGTGGATGCCAGGGGTCTCATACCACTTCTCTTATGCAGGATAGTTGCCGGAGGGTCTCACACTATTGCTGCTTCTCTTCGTGGATGCCGGAGGGTCTCATACCACTTCTCTTTTGCAGGGTAGTTGCCGGAGGGTCTCACACTACTGCTGCTTCTCTTCGTGGATGCCGGAGGGTCTCATACCACTTCTCTTTTACAGGGTAGTTGCCGGAGGGTCTCACACTACTGCTGCTCCTCTTCGTGGTTGCCGGAGGGACTCATACCACTCAACCTGAAAGGGATTATTTGAAGGTCTCTTGACCTAAACGAGATCATTTGAAGGCATCTCAACCTGAAAGGGATTATTTTAAGGTCTCTTGACCTAAACGAGATCATTTGAAGGCATCTCAACCTGAAAGGGATTATTTTAAGGTCTCTTGACCTAAACGAGATCATTTGAAGGCATCTCAACCTGAAAGGGATTATTTGAAGGTCTCTTGACCTAAACGAGATCATTTGAAGGCATCTCAACCTGAAAGGGATTATTTTAAGGTCTCTTGACCTAAACGAGATCATTTGAAGGCATCTCAACCTGAAAGGGATTATTTTAAGGTCTCTTGACCTAAAAGAGATCATTTGAAGGCATCTCAACCTGAAAGGATTAATGCTTCTAGCAAAGTAGTCGACTGAGACATGCTTTCATACCTGTGCTGTGCTCACCTGTAGCTGTCGGAGAGTCTTAGACTACCGTTGCCGGTGATGGATAAGTGTAGCTGCTAGGGGGCTCACGCTACTTCTTTGGCTCTGCTTTGGGGATAAGTGTAGGCTGCCCAGGGTCTCACGCTACTTCCGTTACTGCTCTTTGTTGTTCTTTTGTCGGTCTTGTTCTTTGGGTGTCCTTGCTGATTGTTCGTCTTTTCTTTTGTGCCCTTAGTTTTGCTTGGGAAACTGGGGACTCTGCACTTGTCTGGGGAGTTATCTTCTTTCTCGCTTGGTAAGCCGAGGACTCTGCATTTCTGGGGAGTCGGATTCTTTCTTTTGGGGTTGGTAAGCCGGGGACTCTGCATTTCTGGGGAGTCGGCTTCTTTTCTCTTGGTTCGGTAAGCCGGGGACTCTGCATTCTTGGGGAGTCGGCTTCTTTCCTCTTGTTTTAGAGTGTGGATTACGTTGGGCTCGCTTGGGAGGTTGTTCTTCTTGGTGTGCTCTGCTCGGGAGGCTATTTTTCTTGGTGTGCTCTGCTTGGGAGGCTATTCTTTCTCTTGGGAGGTTGTTCTTTCTTGGGTGTGCTCTGCTTGGGAGGCTGTTTTTCTTGGGTGTGCTCTGCTTGGGAGGCTGTTTTTCTTGGGTGTGCTCTGCTTGGGAGGCTATTCTTTCTTGGGATTGTGGGGCTGCTGGTATTGTTGAGCTCTTCTTGGGGGCTGTCACGGATACACATGCCTTTTTTGCTTTGTTCTTTCTTCTCCAGTTTGTTCTAAGGTCCAGTCTTCGGGACTTAATTGATTATTGTACCTGCGAGGGTCTTAGGTCGTAACTGCTTGTTGGTAGGTAGCTGTCTAAGGTCTCAGGCTACCATTGGTTCTGTTGGGAAGGTTGTGGCCTCTGTCACTTGTCGATGCTCGCTGGGTGGCCATTCACGGGAAGGTCTTTGAAACACAGGCTTTGAAGTCGTCGGGACTGGTGAGCATTATTTCTTTGGTTCTGTGGCAGCTGGGGCTCTTTTCTTTGACATGCATTTGTTTGGGGGCTGAGGCTACCACTTGTTGACGCTTGCTAGGGAGATTGACAGATGCGGACTCTTTGTCTCGGTTTATCATGCAAAATAGGCTTTGGAGTCGTCGGGACTGGTGAGCCTTGTTGTCTGGTTTCTAGGGCAGTTGGGGCTCTTCTTTCTTTTCTTTCTTTGACAGGCACTGCTTGGGGGCTGAGGCAACTGGGGCTCTTTTTCTTGACAATCATTGTTTGAAGACTAGGGCTGCTAGGGCTCTTTCATATGATGCTGATGAGATCGGATGGTTGGACCTTTGGAGAAAGGATTCCTACGTATCCCTTAAAAAAGGGAATCAAGTCGGTCGTAGTTCTGGGCCTTCTAAAGATAATAGAGGCGGGGTCTGCCACCTGCGGGGTTTGGATTTCCTGTCCAAAATTGCGATCTGAGGGGCAATCCTCACAATCAAAATACGATCACCTGATTATTGTACTCTGCGGGGGGAGACACAACACTCTAGACACTTAGCAATTATTTGACTCTTTGCTTATGCATTATTAATCTTTGGTTGCACAAGTCCATCTCAGCTGGGGAGAATAGGGAAGTAGGGGTTTTGCACGGCTTGATGAGCAGATGTGTATGTAGCCATTATGCTATGAGGGGTCGTGTATAGGACGAAAGTGTTTATAATGAGGTGGAACCTCTCCCGAGGATTTGAAAAGTGTATGAGTGACGGTGTATGGAAGGTGTAGCTTAGGCAAGTCGGGGACGCTCCCGGGAGTACAGGTTGCAGCAGGTCTGTTGCTAGTGAGGACAGAGTGTATCGCGCATCTGAGACAGCAAGCAGCAGAGGGGGGCAAAGAGCAATCCTGGTTTGGCGAAGCCCCAGTTGACAGTGCAAAGCAATCTTGGAGGGGATCGATAAGGAGAGCCGGAGGGATACCTTAACCAAAGCCCCAGCTTGAGGATATTCCATGCAGCTTCATCGCAGGCAGAGTCATCTTGTGGCCGAGGAGGCAACCCATCATTTCAAACCGCAGTCAATCAGTCGCTGGACAAGACTCGGAAGTGTTTACGTGCAGGGGCGTATTTTTCGAGGGTGGAAATGAATCCCGAGTTCTATATATGACACTCTCGCTTTTGGTTTGACTCTTTTGGGAGAGTATAAGCATCACAAGGTGTGGAAAGTGTATGGAAGCCCCTGCTGACCGAAACGGTATTTAGCTCTATCTTCCTATGATGTAGAAATAGAAGACTTGTCGAGACACTTGAAAACTTGTCTTATTCGTGATGATCACAAAGCTGCTTAAAACCCTTTATTGATGTTCGGGTTATTCAACCGCCAACGCTGATATGGACAAATATTTTAATCAATCCTGAGGAGAAAGCCCACTGATATCGAGATCAAATTTGGAAAGACGGAACGAAGGATCTATGTATAGGGACGGCCCTTGAGGAGACCAGATTTTCTGAGATTTGTTTGTGATTTCGACCGAACCAGTTATGGTTGCCTACGTTCCCCTCCATAGGAGGAGCTCAGGTCGCCATAGTTCGGCTTATCCCGAATGAAAAGAATGAACGTTGGAATTCGAGGATATGAGGACATTTGAGGATTTTGAGAATCGAAAGAATATGTCCTCTTGGAGTGTCGATGGGAGACACAGATGCGAAGCCCCAGTGGGACATTCACGGCAGGTGTTTGCGGAGGAGAAATGAAATATGCTCACATACAACGTCGAATGAACGGACGAAATTTGCACAATCTTCAATTGATAATCTTTTCAGCCGGGATGGACTTGGCTCTGCTTTAAGCAATAATCTGTTCTGGATCTCAACAATATTGGAATGACACTGTTATTCGGTAGGAAACTGCGACTGGGCTTCGGGATTATGATCTGTCTTTGGGTAATTCGGGACATCATGACCTCTTAAAATGAGAGGTCGGCTGGGCTTTTTGCTGGTTGTACCTCTAAAGATGAGAGGTTGGTTCTTAGGTATGTGTTTGGGATTTCTATGGCGAGGGAATCCATGATTGCATTTTCGCTGCCTCTAAGGATGAGAGGTCGATCTTTTGGCTTTTGGTCAAGGTCAAAGGTAAGGGTAATGGTAATGTTCTCTAAAATCGAGAGGACGGCTTGGGATCGGTTAGAGGTAATGGTGAGGGGACATCCGTGCTATCTCTTTATTCATTCTGAGACTCCCTTTGAGTAACGACCGGATCCCTTGACTTTCGCTTTTGAGAGAATCACTGGGGACTAGGCTCTCTTTCTTGTCTTTTTTTTTGTATTTATTTTTTTTTTTTTGTATTTTTGCCTCTCTCTTTTTTTTTTATTCTCTTTTTTTATTTTTGTCTCTCTTTTTTTATTTTGACTTTGAGAGGATAATTTCAGCTAGTCCCCAGGATGGATCATTGCTTTCCGTCGTTCTTGAGCTTGGAGCCGGTCGATCTTTCTTTGAATCACGGGAGCCTCAAGGATGGTCCCTCTTCTTCTTGAGATGGTTAAATGGGTTTCAAAATATGCCGATCTTAAACTGAAGGGGTATTATTTAGTGAGGATAAGGTGATGGTTTTCCTAAGGGTGAAAGGTTTCAACCGCAGTCCCTACCGGATGATCCAAACGAGATTGAGTCTTCATTGCTTCTTAAGCTTACTTCGCGGAAGATCTGTGCAAATTCATCGAGCAACGAGATAGCAAAGACGAAGGAAAGTACGTGAGCACATGGGAATCGAGGTGGGAAATTGGTAAGCCCCACTTTGGGAAGGATATCAGTCGATTTTCTCGCTCCGATCAAATTAAACATTAGTCATTTCAAAGCATTGGTCGGTGAGTAGCACAAGTGATCATTTGGAATAAGACCATTTCAATTGATTGTAACGCAGGTATACTAGTGATGTCTCGAGTCTAGCAAGAAGAGAAGCAAAGATTTTTATCACTGCAAAGCAAAATTGGTCCAACTTGGACTCGACAGACTCATGTCCGACAGTGGACATTCTAGACCTTACGAGGACTGACTGACTTCTTCAACATTGAGCATCGTTGCCATCGGTGCGGTGAGGACCCTTCTCGATCTCTTTGTCATTTATAGGTCGTCCTCCTTATCTTTAGCAAACTGAGCAAACCACCGGGCCTCCCACTTGCGAGGAAAAATATCTTCAAGTGTAGCTCGCAACTCTTTGATGGACACACCTTTTACATTCTGCTGCTGACCCATGGGATATGAACTTTTAGATTCGTGGGCCATAGTCTTCTCTGTACCGAGCATTTTGGATTCCGCATCAGATGGACGATCACTCGGGCACTTGAGCTTCTTCCGCCTCGGGAATATGGACCAATGAGCGCCGGGAACGAGAGCGCACACCCAACTTGCCGTAACCTTTGCAAAGGTGAAGAGGTGAGAGCGTGTATAAGGAGGAGGGATAGAGAATCTTTGAGGAGGTACGGGAGAGGGAAGGATGGGAAAGGAGACGGACTCGTGCAACACTTTATTAATCTTCAAGTAGAAATCGGTGTCTTTTAAGTCCTAGAGCCGGTTGGGAAAGGCTAATCCTTTATTTCACGCAATCTATACCTCGGGGAAACCTAATGACGCAACGTTCGAATTACACCAAATGCTTTGTTTTAGAAACATATAATAGGTGATGGTACCTAGCCCAAACCCTAACATCTTTATGGAACGAAAAGGTTTGTCCAAATTTCTAAGGAAATTTGGGCAGCATAACGGGTCTTTTCGAAGAATTTCGAAGAAAAATCCGGCATGACCTCTCGTCGGTACATGTTGGCAATGCGGCATGATCTCTCGTTTAGAACACGCCACGAGAGTGACATGTTCCCACGTGAAATCATGTTGCATTTGGCAACATGCCCACAAGGTGTGAGGTTTTGGGAGAAGGTATAAGGACCTATACTATTTTTCAAAAACAATTCATTTTGTTGTAATTAAAACATTGTATCGAAAACCAACCGTGGGTAAGGTTTAGTGTGGTGCCACCTATAACGCACTAGGGGTTTAGGTTTGATTTCAGGCGCTCAAGCGTAGGCGAATTTCATGGCCGTCCGCGATGCCGTCAATCGCACCCGAGGGTTCTAAATCTAAGTGGTGTAGTGTGCGGATGACTATATTCCTTTATTTACAAAAAAGAGATTTTTTTTATTTTTTATATTTTTGAAAAAGAAAAAAAACAACACACACCCTCACACAGGATATACAGGGAACAACAATCAAATGAGTCCTGCTTGATCCAAGGGACTGCCCTCAAACCAGTCTTCTGATGTTCTGTTCAGTGGCCACCTTTTGTCGCGTGACACAGGACAACCAGAGACAAAAGGTGTCGCACGACCTGGATGGTCACTGAACCAGCAGCTCTTCAATCATCAAATCAGCCCCTGTTTTACCATAGCCAGAGCAACACACAAGTACTAATGCACAAGAAAGAATGGCCACAAGCACAAAGGGCTCACAAGTTCCATAATCAACAAGATGTATGAATCACAAATGATTATCAAATAATGCACACAAAATGGATGTATTGGATGTTTTGACTAAACAAAAGCTTGACCCACTCAACACTTGAAAAACAGGTTTTCAAATGTTTTATCCCCAGCGGAGTCGCCACTGAATGTACGCTCGCCCGAAAAAATATATGTATGTTTTCCGGTTTAAATGAAAAGAAGGAGTCGCCACGCCGTTTTAAGAGGAAACATTGAAAACCTATTGTTTAGAGAGAAAACATGAGTTCGGAGGTCAGGTTACGTGTTGGGAAGAACCGAGAGTTCACCCAACACGCCTCGTCCATAGACGAGTCTTTCAATCAGAAACATCCAAGTAAATCCAAAGTGTGTGCAAATATTGATAATAAACAAAGTGTGATAAAATGCATCTTATTAATTATGGAACGAGAATTACATATTGTGAACCCATTATTTAGGGAGGCCACATCCCTGATACAAACAATCTAAAATAGATTACAAAGGAAAAAGGGTCTCTGCAGATGGGTCATGTATGTCGCATGACACATTGCACCAGTGACCACATGTGTCGCGTGACACAGGATCACTTGGAGACGAAGGTGTCGCGTGACACATATGAGCCATCTGCGTAAACTTAACAAGATGAACACGGAATCAACAAAGCTATACGAGATCTAATCAATTAGCCGAATTACGAATGGAAAACGAAACAACACTAAATCGACCCGGGAGTGTGGATATGAGTAGATCCACACCCCTTGGGGTTCAAACACCAAATCCAATCAAATGATCAACAATATAAGCTCAATTGCACCGATTATTCGGATTAAACAGAGAGATTGCGATTGGGATTCGGTAATCCGAGATAGCTAGGATCGATTACCGAATCCAAACAAAATTAAATGCTAGAATTAATAGAAATTAAGCAAGAGGGAGAGAGAGAGATTGAGTTTAGGGAATCGTTACCCTTGATGCTTCCACGAATTCAATATCCGATCGAGATATAGAACCCTTCAATTCTTCACCTACGATGCGGAAGGATTAAGGCAAGGGGCTCAATTGGTGGGGCTTGAGAATTGGGTTTGGAAGGGAAGAATTGGGTAGGTTGAAGGTAGGAGAGAGAGAGAGGTTTGTGTTTGGAGAGGTTCGTTACGCTGCAAATCCTGCAGAGTAACAGTAGGCTTAAAGTTGGGATCCATTTATGAGAGGGGGAGGGTCTTATTTATAGGTTGCAGTTGGCTGCCTTAGTGTGTCGCACGACCTTACGCGTCCTCTTTCCATGCCTCAAGCTGTCGTGTGACACAAGGTGGCTCAACCGCTTTTGGCGCCAAAACCCAGTTTCTGGAACATTCCGAGAAAATACCCAAAAGGTCCAACAGGTTTTATTCCCAAGGGGTCCTTTGGCATGAATAATGTACCAAAAGGTACTTCCTTCGCGGGAAACTCATGAAACGTTTCCGGAAGTCTCGGGACAGGCCGGGAATTTACCAAAACGCCCCTAAATGCAATTTTATTATATTAAAATACATCTAAAAGGTTGCGAATTGGATTGGCGTACTTACAGCTACCACCCTGCCATTAAGTCGCTGCATTTCCTTTACACTGGTTGGCTCCTTCATGTCGACTAGAGCCTTGATCTTCACCGGGTTAGCCTCTATACCTCGCTGAGATACCATAAATCCAAGGAACTTACCAGCTGCTACACCAAAGACACACTTGCTAGGGTTGAGCTTCATGTCGTTTGCTCTCAAATTGGCGAACGTTTCCTTTAGGTCGACTACGTGACGTCCAGTCTTTGTTTTGATGACCATGTCGTCAACGTAGGCTTCCATGTTTCGGCCAATCTGTGAGGAAAAGACCTTGTTCACCATTCTTTGATAAGTCGCCCCTGCGTTCTTTAATCCAAATGGCATCATGTTATAGCAGTAGATACCTCCAGTCGCTTGGAAAGCTGTTTTCACAATGTCATTCTCGTGCATCTTTATCTGGTGGTAACCCGAGTAAGCATCCAGGAAGCTGAGGGTAGAGTGGCCAGCGATGGAATCAACAAGTTTGTCGATTCTAGGAAGAGGATAGCTGTCATTTGGGCAGGCAAGGTTTAGAGTGGTGAAGTCGACACACATCCTCCATTTGCCATTTGACTTCTTCACCATCACCACATTGGCCAACCATGTTGTATGAGTGGCCTCTTTAATTATACCTGCACTCAAAAGTTTTTGTACCTCAGCTTTTATGGCCTCTTCTTTATCACGAGCAAAGCTTCTCAATTTCTGGGGTCTGGGCTTTATAGTCGGGTTGACCTCAAGCCTATGAACGGCGACCTCTTCCTTGATTCCCCTCATATCTTCTACTCGCCATGCGAAGACATCATTACTCTCCTTGAGTAGCTCAATGATTTCTAGCCTTTCTTCAGCAGACAATTGTTTCCCAATCTGAATCTTTTGGTCGGGGTAGGAAGAGTTGGTGAATACTGATTCTAGCTCATCCACGGCCTCCAGCTCTGGACCATCTACGGCTGCGGGGTCTCAACGATGATCTCTCTGACCCTTTGTCTCTCCTCGGCCCCCAGGTGTGGAGCTTCTTCAGCTATCATATCATCCAGCTTATCTGCGACCTCACTGGTGGTGGTGGCCCCCGAGTTATTGTCGATCTGGAGGCATAGGTCACCTATGATGACTTGATCGACCATAACTACGTCTGGATCGACCGCTGTGACTTCGGAGTGACGTGTCGACTCAACCATGACCTCGTCACTTGAGCGATAGGTCGACTCCTCCACATTGGTGATCGTAGATAGGCGGGTAGTTTTGGTGACTGATTGGGACAGTTTTAAGTAACCATCTGCCAACTCAATCTCTAGTTCCCTCTTCTTTCTTTCTCGAAGAACATGATCCAGGTAGGCTCGAGTTGTGCCTTGTACACAGCCTACTCCAGCAGGTGTAGGAAACTTGACTCGTTGATGGGGGATTGATGCCACCATTCCAAGCGCGACCTGACCCGGAATACCAAGTATGGCAGCATAGTCACTGTTCACATCTATCACAATAAATTGTACCTTCGATACGACTCTGTGGGGGTATTGGCCTAGGTCGACGTCAAGCTCAATCTGGCCTTTGGCATCAACTCGATGATTGGTGAAACCTTCCAATCTGCCATCATATCTTTCAATCTGCTCGTTAGAAAGACCCATCTCCTGGAATGTCTTGTAAAATAAGATGTCTTTGCAGGCCCCCGTGTCGACTAAGAGTCTGCTCGTCGTACATCCGTCGATTAGGCCTGGGATGACGAGAACTTGCTCCCTAGCTGCCATATTAGTTGCCAGTTCGTGGGGGTAGAAGCTGATCACCTCATCCCTGACATCTCTCCTTGGAGGCACATGTGGGGCTTTATTGAGCTGAAAGATTTTATGCTTGATGGCTGTGTTGCTAGCTTGCTCCGTAATGACCCCCAAATTCAATCTAGGTTGCCTTGGTCCTTGCTGTCCACCTGCTGGCTGCTCGCCTCCACCAGCTTGAGGTCTTTTCACATATGCGTCGAGCCTTCCCTGGTCGACCATTCTTTGGATGATACGCTTCAATCCCAAGCAATCCTCCGTGAGATGTCCCGTGTCTTTGTGGTAATCACAGTACTTTCTATTGTCCCTTCTGAACTTGTTGCCTGGGTTCATTGGGGCAGGTGGTGCCAACTCGACTGCATTCATTATCTCTGTTCGACTCACCGTCAGGGGAGTGAAAACTTCAGGCACTTTCTCTGTCGCCCTTGTCCTGTTCTTACCATTTTTGTTGTTTCCTCCATTTTTGGCTGAGTCCTTCTTATCGTCAGCGACCTCAACCTTGGGGCCTTTCCCATTCTTCTTTTCTTTCCTTTCCTCGGCTAATGCCACATTGTAAGCCTTTTCGAACAACTCATGTCGAGTGGTGACAGTACGAACCGTTAGTTCATAATCCATGTCTTCCGAGGAAATGCCACTCCGGAAGCAATTGATTACCTCCCTGTCAGTTAGATCCTCCTCAATCTTGTCAACCATTTCTTTAAACTTCGTGTAGTAGCTCATGGAGCTTTCATTCTTCCCTTGCACCAAGTTGTTTAAGTCGGTGACAGTCACCTTCCGAGCTCCAGCAGTTGAGAAACGCTCAAGGAATTTTGTCCTCAAACTCATCCAGGAGGAGATGCTTCCAGCTGCTAAACTATTGAACCACGTTAGGGCTGCCCCTGTGAGTGTGCTTATGAGGGCTTTGCACATATTGTCGTCCTCATTGGCGACAAAACACATGGTAGCTTCTAGGTGTGCTACGTGGCTTTTTGCATTGGTGGCCCCCGAGTACTTTTCTAGGAGGGGTAATCTGAAACCAGCAGGAGGTCGACTGTCAATCAGGTCCTTGGATAAGGGTCGAAGAGCAAAGTCAATTCGTTCGACCTTTCCAGTATCCTTTTTCTTCTCCTCCTCCCATTGTTCGAACTTCTTTTTCATCAACAACCATTCCCTAGCGTCGGGTCTGTCATCTCCTGCAGGAGGAACGACATTCGACCTCTGACCATCACTTCTGGGGGGAGTTACCTGCCTGCTTCTCCTATCTCTGTGAGAAGGAGCCCTTTCTGATCGAATTGGTGACCTATGTCTGTCATCTCTTGGCGGCGACCTGCGCCTTTCGTCTCTGAGAGGCGACCTGCGCCTTTCCTCCCTTATGGGCGACCTGCGCCCATTCCTGTCCCTATGAGATTGAGATCTTTGTGTCCTAGCAGGCGAACCACGTCGGCTTCGGTTGGCCTCTAAGTGAGTCCTCAAATCTGATTGAGCCTCCTGTTCCCTATTCCTGGTAAGGCTAGCTCTTAGGTCGTTACTTGGCACATGAATGAGGGATGGAACCCGCTGCACTATCCTGTTATCGCCGTTCTGTCCCACGGCCTCATTAGGCCTAGCACTCCTGGCCTGCTCCCTGTTTGAAATTTGAGAGGGAGCCACCCTCTCTGACCTTCTATCTGCCTGCTCAGCTTCCTCCATGGCCAATAACTCGGCCAGAATCTGGGCTCGCTCCAACAGCATTTCCTTTCTACTCAATGGGTTGGATGAGGGACCTGCCCTATTTCCAACATTCAAATGAGCAGTCGGACGCTTAGGAGGAGGTGGGACTCCTTGTCCCTCCATGGGACATTTTTCTCTCCTTGCATCTGGCAATCCTCTGCCATCAGCTACACTGTTTGAGCGTGTCGCCCTAGCATGATGACGAAGAGGAGGAGGAGGAGGAGGAGGCAAATCCGTATTCACATTGGTAGTAGCGATGGTGTTGGCATTCACTTCATTGAATTCATCAGAAGCCTCCGCAACATGCCCGTCTGGGGTCACCATTGTTGTAGGGTGAGAAGAATTTCGAGGTCAAGCTAAAGCACGTTTCCCGGCAATGGAACCAAACTGATGCCGCAAGAAAAGTGCTTATCAATCTTCCTCCACGTGGCAGGACTGATCACCTGGCTCCTTGACCTGAAATCAGAACCCACGACTAGTCGGATGTGTCTCCGGCTTAGACCCTCGAGCGTGAGAGTAAGTATGTGTTTCGGAGAGCAAATATTGTAAATGAACAGTTGTATTCAAATGACACAATTGCAGTTACCTTTGCACCGTTGGTAGTGATGAAGTATTTATAGGTAATGACCGTTGTATTTTTGGTGGTGCTACATGAACTCCGAGATTTTAGCGGCAGTTATTAATAATGGGAACGTGCCTATAACGGTCCCTGATTTATAGGAATGCAGTTATGGAAAGATTTGACTCGCGTGCGTCCACATCTCTCAGGTCGACGCTTGAGGTCGAGGTCGCCCAATGGGGTTAGGTCGACCTGACTGTCGGGTAGAGCATGGATCGTACCCGAATTATAGTATGGATCATTGAGTCGGATCAAGCCAGGTCGGGACCTTGGAGGTCGGACAATGAGCTTAGATCGACTGATATTGTTATTGGGCCTTAGGCCTTATGGTGAATGGGCTAGCCTCATTAAGAATGTAAATGCCAAGGTTGTCTGTGTTTGGGCTTTACTTGCTTGGTTCAGCTCGACACTTTTAGTATGTTCAATAATAATAATAATAATAATAATAATAATAATAATAATAATAATAATAATAATAATAATAATAATAATAATAATAATAATAATAATAATAATAATAATAATAATAATAATAATAATAATAATAATAATAATAATAATAATAATAAATAAAAAGTATATACCTCTTTAAAAATTCTTAAATTTTTTATATAACTTTTTGTAAAAAAAATCACTACTAATTAACATCTCAAATAGTTTTATTTATTCAAAAAAATTAAAAAAAAAATCATATACCTAATCCCTAAACCCTAAATCATAACTCATACCCTAAACCATAAATCATACTCCCTCCGTCCCGGACCTATGTGCTCGGTTTGACTTTTCACGTAAATTAAGGAGAGAGTATTATATTGAAAGTGTTGTGAGTGTGAAATAAAATAGGAGAGAGAATGAGTGGAGGAAATAGTAAATTATAATGGTGTTGTGAGTATTAAAATAATGTAGGAGAGAGAATGAGTGGAGGGAATAGTAAAGATTCCTTTCCATTTTAGGAAATGTGCACGTAGGTTTGGGACGCCCAAAATGGAAAGTGTGCACGTAGGTATGGGACGGAGGGAGTATACCTAAACACCTTATAACTCATACACATAAAAAATGTTAAGAATTTTTAAATAAAATAATTTTTAATATACCAAATACCTTAAACATATATCATATACCCATAAACCAGACACCCATACTCTATACCCTAAATCATAACTCATATCATATACCATATATCCCATACACCAGGCCATAAATCATAACACATATACATATACCCAAAATATTAACCTATACCCTAAAATATTACCCATACCCTATTGTCCTTTATTTTCTATTATATACCTTCATTTCCTTAAAAAAATTCTTAACTTTTTTTATATAACTTTTTGTTAAAATTTCACTAGTAACTAACATCTCAAATAGTTTTATATATCCAAAAAAAAATTAAAATAATTAAAAGTAAATGTTGTTGTCTGTCCTTCTTTATTCTATTATATACATTCATTTCTTTAAAAATTCTTAACTTTTTTTATATATCTTTTTGTAAAAAATTTCTCTACAAACTAACATCTCAAATATTTTTATTTTTCCAAAAAAAAAATTAAAAAAGTAAATGCTATTGTCTGACCTTCTTTTTTCTATTATATACATTCATTTCTTAAAAAAATCTTAACTTTTTTTATATAATTTTTTGTAAAAAAATTTAACTACTAACTAACATCTCAAATACTTTTATTTATCCAAAAAAAAAATTAAAAAAGTAAATGCTATTTAACATCCCTCTTTTTTCTATTATATACATTCATTTCTTTAAAAATTCTTAACTTTTTTATATAACTTTTTGTAAAAAATCCACTACTAACTAACATCTCAAATAGTTTTATTTATCCAATAAAAATTTAAAAAAAGTAAATGTTATTGTCCATTTCTCTTTTTTCTATTATATACATTGATTTTTTAAAAAAATTCTTAACTTTTTTTTATAACTTTTTGTAAAAAAATATACTACTAACTAAAATCTCAAATAGTTTTATTTATCCAAAAAAAAAATTAAAAAATAAATGCTATTGTCCGTCCCTCTTTTTTTTCTATTATATACATTCATTTCTTTAAAAATTCTTAATTTTTTTATATAACTTTTTGTAAAAAAATTCACTGCTAACTAACATCTCAAATAGTTTTATTTATCCAAAAAAATTTAAAAATTTAAAAAAGTAAATGCTATTGTCCGTCCCTCTTTTATCTATTATATATTCATTTCTTTAAAAATTCTTAACTTTTTTTATATAACTTTTTGTAAAAAATTTCACTACTGACTAACATCTCAAATAGTTTTATTTATCGAACAAAAAACTTAAACAAATTAAAAAAATAAATGCTATTATCTGTTCCTCTTTTTTCTATTATATACATTCATTTCTTTAAAAATTCTTTACTTTTTTTATATAACTTTTTGTTAAAATTTTACTACTAACTAACATCTCAAATAGTTTTATTTATTTAGCAAAAAAATTAAAAAAATTAAAAAATAAATGCTATTATCCGTCCCTCTTTATTCTATTATATACATTCATTTCTTTAAAAATTCTAATTTTTTTATATAAATTTTTGTAAAAAAAAATCCACTACTAACTAACATCTCAAATAGTTTTATTTATCCAATAAAAAATTAAAAAAAATTTAAAAAGTAAATTTTATAGTCCGTCTCTCTTTTTTCTATTATATACATTCATTTCTTTAAAAATTCTTAACTTTTTTATATGAATTTTTGTAAAAAAAAATTCACTACTAACTAACATCTCAAATAGTTTTATTTATTCAAAAAAAAATTTAAAAAGTAAATGCTATTATCCGTCCCTCTTTTTTCTATTATATACATTCATTTTTTTAAAAATTCTTAACTTTTTTTATATAAATTTTTGTTAAAAATTTCACTACTAACTAACATCTCAAATAGTTTTATTTATCCAAAGCTAAGCGGCTTTCTTCCCTCCAACTTTTCCCCCGAAACATGAAGCGACAAAAATGGTTTTTCATTGCAATATGAATTGCAAAATTAATTATGCACGTCAATTTTTAATGAGCATTTTTTACTCTGAAACTGCTTTCAATTCGGTTGTAAAATGAAACTGAAATTGAAACAGAAGATCATCTGTTTCAAAAAATCATTGCAAAACTAAGCGGCATGCTTTCCTCCAACTTTTTCCCCAAAACATGAAGCGACAAAATGATTTTCCATTGCAATATGAGTTGCAAAATTAATTGTGCACGTCAATTTTCAATGAACTCTTTTTACTCTGAAACTGATTTCAATTCAGTTACAAAATGCAGCTGGAATTGAAACAGAAGTTCATCTGTTTCAAAAATCGTTGCAACTCCGAAACATGAAGCGACAAAACGATTTTTCATTGCAATATGAGTTGCAATATTAATTGTGCACGTCAATTTTCAATGAGCACCTTTTACTCTAAAACTTATTTCAATTAAGTTGCAAAATGCAACTGAAATTGAAACAGAAGTTCATCTGTTTCAAAAACTGTTGCGATCCCGAAACATGAAGCGACAAAATGGTTTTCCATTGCAATATAAGTTGCAAAATTAATTGCCCACGTCAATTTTCAATGAGCACTTTTTACTCTGAAACTGATTTCAATTCAGTTGCAAAATGCAACTGAAATTGAAACAGAAGTTCATCTGTTTCAAAAACCGTTGCAATCCTGAAACATGAAGCGACAAAATGATTTTCCATTGCAATATGAGTTGCAAAATTAATTGTGCACGTCAATTTTCAATGAACAATTTTTACTCTGAAACTGATTTCAATTCAGTTGCAAAATGCAACTGAAATTGAAACAGAAGTTCATCTGTTTCAAAAACCGTTGCAATCCCGAAACATGAAGCGACAAAATGGTTTTCCATTGCAATATGAGTTGCAATATTAATTGTGCACGTCAATTTTCAATGAGCACTTTTTACTCTGAAACTGATTTCAATTCGGTTGCAAAATTTCGTTTCAGTTTCCCTGTTCTAAAACTGATTTCAATTCGGTTGCAAAATTCCGTTTCAGTTGTCCTGTTTTCTTGTAGTGTTAGATATCTTGGGTCGGAGGGATTCAGCCATGGCAAGAATAGATATAGCAAATCCAAGGTTCCACCGAAAAATTTGGCACCAAAAGCATGTTCTGAAGTAGAGCAAACTTCCATACTAGATGAAGCACACTTATGAGCCGCCGTGAATGGTGTCTCCGCTACGAGATTGTCGGCCAAAGACAGCGAAGAACCAATATTTTTGGCCGGAGGCAAATCTGAAAATGGTAACGACGGGAACTCGTACTGAAAACCTATATCGAGGGTACAAGAATCAGATTTCGGCGTCAATGGTATCTCGGCACGACTCTCTCAACCAAAGACGGCGAAGAACCGATATTTTCGGCCGGAGGCAAATCTGAAAAATGGTAACGTCGGGAACTCGTACCGAAAACCTATATCGAGTGTACAGGAATCAGATTCTGGCGTCAATGGTATCTCCAGCTTCGGCGAAATCAAACCGATATTTTCGGCTAGAGGCGAATCTTCTGACGGAAATCCTAAATCGAGTGTACACGAATGTGAAGTGTCCGTTGAAGAAGAATTCAACCATGGATGAAGTTCTCTGAGCCTTACATAACGTTCTTTCATGGAAAATTGGGGTAAAATTGAAAGAATAATTGTAGATCTACATTTATTTTTGTCGATAAGGGTTTCTCGAATGACAAATGGAGAGAGAAATGGGTTTTCTTCACTGGTAAAATGAGAGAGAGAGAGAGAGAGAGAGAGAGGAAACTAATGTGAAAGAGTGGGTGGTGGGTATTAATTGAAATGGGTAATTAGGAATGTTAACTTTACAATTAGTGTGTTTTTGAGTGGGTTTGTGTAATATTTTATTAATAAAAGATTTTCATTTTTGGAAAGTGCATTCTTATTCTTATGCTGGACGTTCATAAAGGCAAGAGTCCATTCTTATGCGAGACGGAGGGAGTATAGATTTTGTCAAAAATTACAACATAAGCACTATCGGCCTAACTTAGGGGTGAGCAGAAAAAACCATTAACACCGTTAACACCATTAACACCGAAAAACCGAATCCGATAAAACCGAAACCGAACCATTTGGTTTGGTTTAGGTTTTAAAAATTTAGAAACCGAAATTATCGGTTTGGTTTAGGTTTTAAAAATTTAAAAACCGATAAGAAACCATTAACACCGATAGTCAAAACTACGTCGTTTTACCTTACACTATATATATTATTTTTCTACCTATTATTTTCTATTTTCCAATTTCCACATTCACAATTTCACATTACTCATTCACAGTCACGGCAATGCCCTAGACCTAGAAGTCGACGAGACGACTCACGACGGCGCCGCTCTTCTTCTCCTTCGCCTTCGCCGCATAGATCCAGTCCATTCGTTCAACAATCGAAGACCTCTTGCTCCATTCGCCTTCGCCGCTCTTCTTCTCCTTCTTCTCCTTCGCCTTCGCCGCATAGATCCAAGCCTCCCTCAAATCCGACGAGCTCCATTGATTCCGGCGACCAAGAAGGTAATTTCCGACGAGCCTTTTCTTTTTCCATGAAATTAAATGTGTAATACATTCTTATTTTGATCTTTACCATGAATTAAATGTGTAATACATTCTTATTTTGATCTTTACCATGAATTTCGAAACAGAAATATTCCAGTTTATTCAAACATTGATCTTTAGCGACCTAGTAAATATTCATCTGAAGGGTTTCCAACTAATTCCCATTTAGATGCTTCTGCAAGCATCAAATCTGCACAAAAGAGTCATTTTTTTTGAATTAAATGTGTAATACATTCTTCTGTACAAGGGCTATGCTTCCTTCCTGGTAGTAGATATGTTCTTATATGTTGTGTCAAATGTAGAAATATTCCAGTTTATTGCATGTTGATGTTGTTGTTATTGTTGTTTCTGTAGATGGAACCCATTGATGTTGAAATTACGGATGCAAGCCGAATCGGGAGATACCGGTTGAAGAACAAAAGCGTAATGAGGGAGGAAAGGAAAGCAATGAAGAAAAAGATGGGAATGAGGAAGTCTGCGATAAGGGAAGGGGCAAAGGGCTAAGAGATCAATGATATGGCAACATTTTACTTATGTACAAGGTGCAACAACTGCAAAATGTCCTTACTGCCATTTAGTTTTACAATGTCATTCTACTAGAGATGGGACCTCCAATTTGAAGAGTCATTTAGAACACTATTGTCCAAAGTCTCCTGTTTTGATAAGGAAGAAGGGAGATAAAAAACAATCAACAATAGGTTTTAAGCCCGTTGGGAAGGGGGAAGGTAGTTTATTGTTAATATTATCTTGTTATAGTTTTGTGGCAAAGAGAGTTTCATGGTTTCATGGATTTGCTGATTCACCCATCATTTCAGCTGCATATGTTGCCATTTTATCTTTCTTGTGTTTTCTGCAAGCAGACATAAAAGCTCCCCAAATGGCATCATTTGGCTCCATTGGCATGATTTTTATCAGATCAAGAGCTTCATTTAAATCCCATAACTTAGAGCTTGTAGTCCAAACACGTGGTTGAGGATTGATTTTTTTTTTTCCAATTATGCAGGAATTGTAGACTTTTTGAAGAGTTGAAGAGGTCTCTTTTGAAGTGTTGAAGAAGAGAAGAATTTTACATTTGTAATTCTCCTTATGTTTAACATGTGGATGGATGAATTTAACTTTTTAATATTTTGATTATCATTTCAAACATCATACTTTTAAGCTTAATATGTAGTCTAGTCTTACATATGGATGGATGAATGTTATTTTTATGGATGAATGTTATTTTTATATGTGTTGTTGTTTTTTTTTTTTTTTTTTTTTTTGTGTTGTGTTGTTGAATGTCAAAATCTCATTTATATGGGCTGGTTTATATGCTTGGCCCAACAAAGCCCAACTTAAAGCCCACCAATCCATTAAGACACCGAACCAAACCGATATCACACCGAAACCGATAACACCAAACCATTAAGAAACCGAACTTAATGGTTTCGATTTACCCAAAACCGATAGTTATTGGTTTGGTGTCGGTTTTATCCTAAAACCGATCCAAACCGATCCGTGCTCACCCCTAGCCTAACTGGTTAGACATGAAACATTAACAATTAAGATAAGGGTTTAACATTGACCATATCATTTTATTTATAACATTATTCTTTTCAAAAAAAATATTTAAAAATAATCCATTGTGAAGTCAACTATTTTCATCAAATTACCCTTAAATTTAGGAGTAATAATATTTACCCCAAAAATAGGTTGTTGGCTTATCTAAGATCAATTTACAACTAGTAGTAGAATTTAGATATTTCCTAATAAACTACAAAATGTGTGTATGACTTTTGATGCATTACACATTACTTTGATCCCTATAAAATATTTTCATTTTTCTAAAAAACAAAATTGATTTTTTTTTATTTTATTAATGATAGTTAAAATGATGTTAGGCTATATAAAATTATTTATAAATAAGCTAGCACGTGTCTTTAATAATAAGATTTGAACTCGATACCTTCCCTATAAAAATCAATCAATAATAAAACAATGTGACACCTTAAACCACAGACCTTTTGGCTGTGACAATTCCTTGCCAACCCCTCACACACACAAACCCAAAGTGGTTACATTTGGTTTTGACGTTTGCAATCGAATCGTATAACATTCACACGATGGTGGCTAACAGATATGGCATCTTTTTGACGCCCCTCACGCCTACTAATAGGATTCATCGATTTGGATTTTATAGTTTTATGGATATTATGGTACCAAATTGATCAATATTTCGGATGTTTGAAAACTTCAACCGTCATCGTTAAAATTTTATTGGTGATGATGCCAAAATCGTCAAAACAGCCCAAATCCAAGCGTTGAATGCTCCGGCGATTGCAAGGCCTGAAAATAAGAGAAAACACGTAAACTAAGCCGGGGCGGATCCGGCTAAAGGCCCTCCGGCGTGAGAGTAAGTTCACGGTTGATATTAGAGAAATCAAATGGACAGAGTTTCTCCAATGTAAAAAGTAACGTACCCAATAATGAGCTATGGGGCTTGTATTTATAGGAATGGATTGATAGAATCCACGTTGGAGTGAACTTGTAGAGAGATAAGATATAATCTTAAGAGAATTATATCTGTTAAGGAGTCATTGTTTGACTTGAATTGATGTTGGTAATTGTAATCCTGATAGGATCACAACTGTGTAATCCTTGTTGTATAAGGACTGTATGTTCTGTTAACCGGAAAGCCGAGGAACACAAATGTTTTACCTCGGCCTTATCTGATAGACCGAGATGAATGATTCTGCTTCCTCGTTATTAGAGATTGGCCGGTACGGAGATATGCCGAGATAAATGATTTTGTTTCCTCGTCATAGTGGTGAAATGCTGAGGTAAGAACTTTATTTTCCTAGTCTCTTGCCGCATCACGGCCCAAACATGTAGACATAAGGCTGAGTTGAACGTTCCTCGTCGTATAAGGAAAACCTTACTCGGCCCAGATACTTGGTTATTTAGATAATATTCACGGCCCAATTTAATTAGGCCCAGCTTGAGCAAACCCATATCCGTATCTCGGTTTATACTGTTCAGTGGCCCCCGACTTTCTAGCTCGGATTAGGACGAGTAGAAAGTCATCTCGTCCTTGTCATATAGAATACGAACGGGTTTGACACGTGTCCTCGGCGTCGCTTCATATAACTGACGGTTGCCATTACGGGGCCCCCGGTCTTGTCACACCTTGAAACCATCATTTCGCATTTAATTCTTGGGGCCGACTGGATCTTTGCTTTACCCACGGGTTGACCCGGATTGGAGGGGTATAAAAACTAAAACCCCTTCAATTTAAACCTTTACACACTTCCAAGTATTTGAGAGCATATTGCCGAACGCAAGGTATAACAGCGATTCTCCGATCTTCTTCTTACCCAGTTTCCGGCGAAGCTTTCTCTCTCCGGCGAGCTTGTTGCAGTTGTGATTCCGACCACTTCTTCTCAATCAGGTATGAAATCATTCCTTTTCTGCGTAATCCGTCCATGACTTTGCGATTTCTAGGGTTTTTAGGAAGGATTTTGAATGTGCCAAGAAAATGGACTGCCATTGTTGAAGGTTGAAGCTTTTCTTGATAAAAAATTTTAAAAACTTCAATTCTTTAGTTCTCTTTGCATTTTATATGAAATTTCTGGAATATTGAATGAACTCCCCCTTCGTTTTTGATTCCCCTTAGAAATGGCTCGATCTTGGGACCATTCTCCCCGATTCCGTTATGGATATCATACTGGAAATTTGAGGGTCTATCGTAGAGAGAGAGGTCCATGGTTGATGCTCCCTTTGGATGATGTAAGCAAGCGGTTAAGAGGTTATGGTCGAACTCGTCTATTCCTCCAATACCACGACTCCACAAGAATAGATAGGATTGAGTCTCGGTTCTCCCAACATTATAGTTTTTGAGGATAGAGTGAGATGATGGAGCACGTCGATCCATTCTACCCGGCCTACGATCGCGAAATGCGTGGCGCTCGAGAGGTACGGCTCCCTCCTCGGCCTTATTAAATGACGAGGAGGGGAATCTCCCTTCCCCGTCCTAAATCGATCATGGACGAGGTCACTAATTTTGTCTCCTCGTCTTTATGCGAGATATGACGGGAAGAGAAGGAGAACCCTCCTCGTCTACTCGAGATAGTTGATGCTTTCGTGGAGGAAGCACAACCGATGGCCGTTTGGCCCGAAGAAGAGGAGGCCGAGGACGAGGAGGCCAAGGGTTAGGACAAAGGCAAGAGAGGACCCCAGAGCCGGGGATCCCATGCTTTGGAAAAGCTATACTCAGTACGGGGTAGACAAAGCCGAGTACGGGCTAACTTATATGGGCCACATGGAGTGAAGACAAAGAAGGAAGAGGATGACTTCTACTACAACCAAGATTTTGTCCACTTCTACTTCAAACAATTCCAACAAGGACTTCGTCTTCCACCGGATCCGTTCATCTGCGAATTTACGGACGACGTGAGGGCGGTGCCGGCCATGCTAGGAGCCAATGGTACCCGGGTCCTTGTCAGCTTCATCATCCTTTGCCGGAGCTTGGGGTATGAGCCAACCATGGGAGCCTTTAGGCATTTCTACCATGTCCAATTTGTCAAGGAGAGCTGGCTCCTCGTCATCAAGAGTGCGTCCAAGAAACCAAAGTTGCTCCTCCCAATGTCTAGCAAAGTTCTTGGTTGGGATAACCACGTCATTAGGGTGGAGAGCCGCCAAGGATGGGAGTTCCAATCTCCTTGCAAAGGTCCAACCTCTTCGTTCCCCGTCCAACAATATGAATGGACCAAGGACTTGATTAAACGCCTGGAAGAATTTGCCGAGGTGGGAGTCCTCGATTGGTCAGTGATTGAGTCCTCGGACCATTACTACATTCAGGCGGGTTTAATGCCGGGGAAAAAGGATGGGGTATCTCCCCTTGTCGCCGTAAAGAGGGGGAGACGCTTCAATGACTGGACTGTTCATCCCGGCTTGGTATTCCATGAGGATTGCATTAGGTGCAATACTGAACGTCCCCGGGATCAGTGTCTGGATGATGTAGACGTAGTTGGATGTAAATATTTCTTTTTTACTTGGTATTTTTCAAATGCTTGTTACCTCTGCCCGTATTTAACTCTTTCCTCGTCCTTGCAGATTTAACAGCCGAGGAAGAAGAAACTTTAGCTATGGAGAGACTTAGTCCCCAAGAGCTTGTGAAGAGGAAGAGGAGGTTGAGCAAGAGAGCCGCCTTGACAGAAAGGAAGGAGGATGCTAATGCACGTAACCTCATCCTTAATGTTCGAGCCCGGCCGGCCCACTTCCCCACTTAAATTGCACGGGAAGTGAATGCCGAGGAACCGGCGGGCGATAACCAAACCAACCCATCAACGCAGAGGGCATAGCCTCCATGTTGATGCCGAGGAAGAGGCAACCGAGGAAGCTAGCCTCGTCCAAAGGAAGTCAGGCTCCAAAAGAACTCCAAGTGCTAGCGCCGAGGAGCCGGCGGCCAAACGGGCAAGCGTCAGTGCGGCCCCTAATGTTGATGCTCCCCCTCCCTTGACTGTTCAATCAGTCAAGACTGTTGAAGAGGCCGACGAGCTGGCCAAAAGTATGTCCCTCGGTATTCCTCGTCTTAGGGGACTCCCCCTATTGGCAAGGGAGGGACCCTTAGTGAGATTGGGCCGAGCTCCTATCCAAAGGGCTATGGACGAGGATGCTTACGAAACCCTTTGCAAAGAGGGTCCCAACGAGGATACTGTGCTTTGCCATAAGGGACTCTTGATCGCCGAGGTAAATGTTGATCCCTTTCTGGGTTATTGTCTTTGATATTGGATCTGTCTTCTTAACGATGATTTATCTTTCAGTTGGCTTCAGTCACGGCGTACGAGAATGTGCTGGCCAAGAAGAAGACGAGGCGTCTGAATGAGGCCAAGGCAGCTCAAGCGAAGAGCGAAAAAGACAAGTCTTCCTTGGCTAAACTTTTAGAGGCCAAGGATGCTGAGCTTGCGGCGGCCAAGGCGAGGTTGAGGCCGAGGTAAAAAGGGCCGAGGAAGAAAGGTCAAAAGCCGAGGACCATCTCCGGCTCAAAATGAAGAGCTTGCCCGGGCAAAGGGCGATAAGGCCGAGCTTCGGACTAAAGGCGATGGAAGCCGAGGCCAAGTGCCAGGACTGAAGCTACCCTCCCGGCTAGGGAGGAGGAGGCCGTAGCTCGGTTCAAGGAGAGCTCGGCTTTCAAAGAACGATGATGGCCGGCTCGGCCTTCGGGAGGCCGTGGACGAGCAAACAGCCGCACCATGTTTGAAGACGGCTATCTCCACTTGGCCCGAGCATTTTGGCTGATCCTTCCACCTGTCCGGACATCAACAAGATTGCCCGGCTAATTTGCGGGGATCAATATGCCGAGGAGGTCGGGGCACTCCATCACTTGGTCCCTTATTACGAGAGCAACATGGAGTGATGGGCCCGAGGATGCCCGTGCTTGCGGGGAAGTGTGGAAGCCGGCTTGTTGTCCCCGACAATATTAAAGACACAGTGGAGGCGATCGAGACGCCGACGAGCCTGAGGACATAGAGGCCGAGGTGGAAGGAGGGACCGGGGAAAATAATGCCTCCACTAATCAAACGGTCCTTCCTCCCCCCGGCACTATCACTGAAGACTGGCTGGACAAGCCTTTTGATGATGTGCACCAATCTTAGGATAGCTTTTTTTTCCTTTGTTTTTTTGTAATAGATAATAGGACTTTTGTAATGTTTTGAATATTAATGAAAATCCTTTTGTCATGATTCGTGTTATTTCCATTGCTCATATTTTTGTATGCTAGGCCGAGGCACTAGACTTAAGAAGTCAGGATCCAAGGAAGGTTCCTTGCTCCCCGATGTTCGAGCAAAGTGGTTAGACCGAGGAAATACTCCTCGGCTTTAAAGTGTTGTACTCCATTTGGGCTGAGGAAATTTTCCTCGGCTTTGAATGTTGTAATCCTGAATCAGAGTAGATTCATGGTAGGAGGTTTATCAAGCCGTTAGGCCGAGGAAAGTCCTCGGTCTTGGCTGTTAGTCTCCTCAGTCAAGGTGGACCCTTGGTGGAAGTGTTGTAAGCCATCGAGGCCAAGGAGGTTCCTTGGTCTTGGGCGCTTGGTATCCTGAGTCAAGGTGGACCCTTGGACGGGATGTGTTGTAAGCCATCGTGCCAAGGTGGTTCCTTGGTCTTGGGCTGTCAAGCCATCGAGGCGAGGAAAATCCTTGGTCTTGGCAGTTGAGTACGCCATCAGGCCAAGGAGGATCCTTGGTCTTGGCAGTTGTTAAGCCATCAGGCCAAGGAGGTTCCTTGGTCTTGGCTGTGTCAAGCCATCAGGCCAAGGAAAATCCTTGGTCTTGGCAGTTGAGTACGCCATCAGGCCAAGGAGGATCCTTGGTCTTGGCAGTTGTTAAGCCATCAGGCCAAGGAGGATCCTTGGTCTTGGCGGTGTTAAGCCGTCGAGGCGCAAGGTGGACCCTTGGTCTTGGGCTGTTGGTGAGCCATCGAGGCCAAGGAAGATCCTTGGTCTTGGCTGTGTGTATCGGAGAGTCGGAAGTAATGTCCTCATCTTAGGTCTTTGGGGTGAAGAGGCGATAGTTGCTTTGCATGTTGGAAGAAAGCTGCTTTCGTAGAAGCTGAAATGCGATTACATAGAACTGCACTCCTATTAACTAAAAAGACAAAAAGAAAACAAAAGACCGAAAAGACCGAAAATAAAGAGCTAATCTATTGCAAAATAAACTAGACTAGTGATAATATTTTCTAAGGTTGTCGGAATGCCATGGATGCTTGAGATCCTTCCCCTCCTTGGTCCTCAATCTGTAGGTCCCTTCTCGGATGACTTGAGTGATGATATAGGGACCTTCCCAATTTGGGGAGAGCTTGTTACGTTTCGCCTTCCGACCAAAGCAGCTTCGATCTTTCTAAGTACCCAATCGCCAACTTGGAATACTCTTTTGATGACCCTCTTGTCGTGATATGCCTTGGTCCTTTGCTTGTAATTCACCATCCTCATCTGCTGCGGCTAGTCGTTTTTTCATCTATCGTGTCTAGGAGCCTATTGACCTTGTTGACTTTCTCATCATAATGGGAGTTCCTTCTTTTGTAGGGATGGCCATCTCTCGCTGGTGCCATAGCCTCGTAACCGAAGGTTAGTGCGAATGGGGTTTCCCCGGTTGGCCCCGGGTGGTTGTGCGAACGACCCATAAAGCTAGGGAAGTTCGTCCAACCATCTACCCTCGCGACCTTCGAGATTCTTGGTGAGGGCGGTTAGGACCGGTTGTTGGCGGCTTACGCTTGGACCGTTGCCTTGTGGTCTGCTAAGCGAAGATTTTGCATGGCGTACTTTGACTCTTCCCAATTCATTGTAAATGCTGTGGAGAATTGGAGTCCATGGTCGAAACAATTGTATGCGGAAGGCCAAATCTGCACCGGATGTTGTCATGAACAAAATTGATCGCATTCTCTTCCGTTATCTTGGCCAATGCCTTGGCTTCTATCCACTTGGAGAAGTAATCAACAGCCTACTATCACGTACTTGCAATTCCCAC
The DNA here is from genome assembly GCA_022495995.1 of Adenophora triphylla var. japonica. Classification (NCBI taxonomy): domain Eukaryota; kingdom Viridiplantae; phylum Streptophyta; class Magnoliopsida; order Asterales; family Campanulaceae; genus Adenophora; species Adenophora triphylla. The sequence continues at coordinate 114,470 of JAFEMH010003755.1, forward strand.
GGGCGGGTGGGACGGGTCCAATGAGGTCGATCCCCCACATATCAAATGGCCACGTAGGTATTACAAGTGTTTGCTCGATTGCGGGTAGTCTTGGAATGTCGAAGAGAACCTTTGGCATTTGTCACATTTTCGAACATAGGCGTGCGCGTCTTCCCTTAGGTTTGGCCGGTAGTAACCTAGCGATATGATTTTGTCGGCTAAGGTTACGGCCCCGGGTGTCCGCCGCAAACACCTTCATGTACTTCGCCAGAGGTTCTCGGTTTCCTTGGGATAGACACACCTTAGCGGGGGCTTCGTGAAAGATCTTCGGTAGAGGACTCCGTTCATCACCACGAATCTTGGAGACCTCTTCTTGATAAGCTTGGCTCGAGCATCATCTTACGGGAGTTTCTCCTTCGAATGTATTCGATGTAGTCATCGATCCGGCATCTCTCTTCCTCGTCCGGCATGACTTGTAATCTTTCATACGCGGGTTCCTCGGCATAAACTACATATGGGTTGGTCTCCGAAGGAGACACGTCCATGGTGGCGAGTTTGGAGAGAACGTCTGCGACTTGGTTGTCTTCCCTTCCTATGCGCTTGAGCTCGAAAAATTCCATTTTCTTCGTCATATCTAGGACCGAGTCTCTATACTTGGCAAGGGTGACATCTTGAGTGTTATATTCTCCCTTCACTTGTTTGACAACAAGCTGGGAGTCACAGAAAGCAGCCACCTTAGTTGCTCCATAGAAGGAGGCCAACTCAATGCCAAATATGAGAGCCTCGTATTCAGCTTGGTTGTTAGAGGCAGAAACCCGAAGCGGATGGCATCTTGTATAGTATATTCTCCTTCCGGGCTTCGCTAGTACAACTCCAGCTCCGCTTCTTTCCTTGGTAGCTGATCCGTCCGTATACAGGATCCAACAGTTGGATGGGAGTTCAGTGGGAGAGTCTTTTTCCTCCGGCGCGTTTTGCTTTCGGGAGGTGGGGAGATGCTCACCCATAAAGGCAGTCTCGACCATGAAGTCAACCAAAGGCTGTGCTAAGAGGGTCTTCCTTGGTTGGTAAGTGATATCAAACTCCGTTAGAGCGATTGACCAATTAAGGAGACGTCCCGAGCCGTCCAACTTGTGAAGGATTTTTTTCAATGGTTCGTTGGTGTAGACGGTGATAGGGTGTGCAGAAAAATATGCACGCAGCTTCCTTGAAGCAATGACTAGTGCATATGCTATCTTCTCCACATTGAAATATCTGCTTTCTACACCGGACAGGGCCTTTGAGACATAGTAGACGGGCTTCTGAATTCCTTCATCCTTTCGAACTAAGACAGCTGCGACAGCGTGATCAGTGGCAGCTAGGAAGACGTATAGCATCTCACCGGTAGTCGGACTGCTAAGCAAGGGAGGGGAACCCAAGTACTCCTTCAACCGGAGGAACGCTTCCGAGCATTCAGGAGTCCAGGAGACGCTCTTGGTACCCTTCAATACCTTGAAGAAAGGCAGTGATTTTTCGGCGGATTTGGCTATGAATCTTCCAAGGGCCGCAATTCTTCCATTAAGTCTTTGGACCTCCTTGATGGTGGTATGTTCCTTCATGTCAACGAGCGCCTTGATCTTTTCTGGGTTTGCTTCAATCCCCCTTTGGGAAACCATGAAGCCCAGGAATTTCCTGCAAGAACTCCGAACACGCACTTGCTTGGATTCAGCTTCATGTTGTTTGCTCGGAGGTTGTGAATGGTCTCTTCTAGGTCGTAGAACGTGGCCGCTTCCTTGGTCTTTATGACCATATCATCAATATAAGCCTCCATGTTTCTACCTATCGACTTGCAAAAACTTGATTTACCATCCGTTGGTAAGTGGCACCGGCATTCTTGAGCCCAAAAGGCATCATGATGTAGCGAAATTTCCCATAGGTGTTTGAAAGGCGCCTTTCTCGATGTCCTCTTTCGCCATTTTTATCTCGATGATAGCCCGAGTAGGCATCTAAGAAGCCGAGAGTTTGATGTCCGTAAATGGAGTCAACCAACTTGTCGATTCCGGGGAGAGGATAGCCGTCCTTGGGGCGAGGCTTTGTTTAGATCAAGAAAGTCTATGCACATACGCCATTTCCCATTTTGCTTCTTCACCATAACGACATTAGCCAACCAAACGGGATATTTGACTTCGCGAATTATTTCGGCGCCGAGTAATTTCGCACCTCTTCTTTTATAGCTTCCTCCTTGTCCCTTGCAAAATTTCTCCTTGTGCAGGAGATGGTCTTCGCTAAAGGATCAACTTCTAAGCGGTGGAGGGCTACTTCTTCATTGATCCCCCTCATGTCTTCGACTCTCCAAGCAAAGACGTCGAGACTGTTTTTCAAGAGGATATGATTCTTTCTTTCTCTTCCCGTGATAGCTGGCCTCCTAGCTTGATTTTTGTTCGGGATAGTCGGGATTAATGACTACCTCTTCTAACTCATCTACAAGTGCTTCATTTACTGGTCCGTCTCGAAATTCTAGGGATTCGATGATGATCTCTCCGATTCTCCTCTCTTCATTGTCGTTTACATTGAGGCCTTCTTCCTCCATAAGTTTATCGATGTCCGGAAGATCGTTCTTCCCGAGTCATGGTTGGCCCCCGAGTTACGGTCATTGACGAGAATGGGGTCTTCCTCGGAGATGGGTAGAACTATGCCTTGGTCATCCGTAGTTTCTAGGACCATAGGCTCTTCTTCCGGTGTGGGTAGAGTTATGCCTTGGTCATCCACAATTTCTAGGACCATAGGTTCCTCTTCCTCACTTTCCCATACTTCACGGATATAGTTCATCCTAGAGCTAGTTTCCGTGGTCTTGTGATTTGGTGATCTTGATGTTCTCCTCGGGCGTATCTATCTCCACGCTTTTTGACTTTTTCCGGCTCTTGACAACATGTTCCAAGAAATCTTTGGGGGTTGCCCTCACGCATCCAATGCCAAAGACGAGTGGGAAATTTAACTCGTTGGTGAGGAAGGGAGGCTACCATCCCAAGTTTGGCTTGACTTGGAATGCCGATAATCGCATGATAGTCACTAGTCAAGTCCATGACTATAAAAGTGACAAGTAGCTTTGGCTCGGAAGGGATGATCGCCGACTTCGAGTTCTAGTTCTACGGTTCCCTTTGCTCCAACCTTATGGTTGGTGAATCCTTCAAGCCTTCCATGATATGGCTCTAGCGCGGTGTCTTTCAACCCCATTTGTTGGAAGGCTGAATAGTACAGGATGTCACGGGGAGGCCCCGTGTCAACAAGAAGTCTTTCGGATTCAACATTGTCAATTCGACCCTTGATGACCAATGGCCGCTCACGAGCCGCTCGACTTCCCGCCAACTCATTCGGAGAAAAACTAATGATTTCTTACGCTTTATGGATCCAAGCAGGGACATGGTATACTTTGCTTAGCTCGTGGATCTGGTCCCTTAGCTTTCGGTGGAGGTCACCTCTTCACGGATCACATGTAGTTTAGCCCTAGGAGGCCTTCGATCTTCATCCTCACTCTTGGAGTCATCTTCACTCTCCTCTTGCTTCCGCTTTCGCTTCCCATCTTTCTTCATGACATAACGGTCTAACTTTCCCTCGTCAACCCATTGTTGGATTATCTTCTTAAGAGCCCGGCAACCATCGGTGGTGTGCCCGTTGTCCTTGTGAAAATCACGGTATTTGTTCTTGTTGCGGGGATATTTTGGGTGATCGGTCGGCGGACGAGGTGGAGGAAGGTTTACTAGCCGCATGATTTCGGAGATGGGCTTTGTAAGAGGGTGAACTCCGGCTTCTCGGTGCTTCGGTTCTATTCTTTCCTTTGGAACCCTTGCCGTTCCCGTTGTCATTCCGTCGGGGTTAGTTGTTTCAGTTCCGTCTTGTCGGCTCCCCTTTTCTTTGTCTTGTCTTCAGCCATGGAAATGGCATAAGCCACTTTGTACAATTCGGCCTTGGAACTAGGTTCCCTGGCTGAGAGTTCATAAATGAGGGGGCCAGATTTTAACCCGAGTTGAAGCGGACTATGACCTCCCTATCGGTGAGGCTTTCTTCAACTTGGTCCGCCATTTTTCGGAACCTATTGTAGTAGCCGAGGGTGGTCTCTCCCTTCCCTTGCTCAATGTTGGCCAAGTCGGTTAATCTCATCTTCCTCTTCCCAAACCCGTGGCAAAGTGATCTAAGAACATTCTCCTCATGCCCCTCCAAAGAATCGATGCAACCTTTCTTGAGCTCACGGAACCAGGTCAAAGTCCGTTCTAAAAGGTGCTCGCGAAAGCTTTGCGAGCAAGTCATCGCAGCTGGTGAGGAGATTCATGGTTTGTTCAAAACTTTGCACATGGTCCTTGGCGTCAGTGGTTCCGTTATATTTCTCGAAATTTGGGAGCTTGAGGTTAAGATGTGGAGGTGCAGTAGTTATCCTCAAGGAAAACGGACGGGTGGCCCAATCGTAATCGTCGTCATTATATTTCTTTCCCTCTCCATATCATCCAAACCTTTGTTTCAACAGCTCCCATTGCTTTGTTTCTATTTCCTGGAACCAGATGGAACCCAATGACGTCAAACCAAAATCAGCGTTGAATGCTCCGCTTCATGTCGGTGGCCATCACGTCCGGGAGGGGGCCTTGTCACGTCTTGGTTCCAGTGTCTTGTGCGCCAAGTATCATCCCGTAGGGCTCACGGGGTCCTTGGCCTAGCAAATTCTCGATGCCGAGGACGAGGAGAGTCCTGGCCGACGAGGACGATGAGAATCTGAACGACGAGGACGAGGAGAATCTCGGCCGACGAGCTCGAGGAGACGTGGGACGCCTAGGTGTCATGATGAGGCGAGCAGGGATAGGCGCCTATTCAAGCCGAGTCTTGTCCTTAGGTCCTTGGAGTTCACTTCCTCTTCCCTAGGAGTTATTTGGCTTCTCGGAGTCGACCACGGGATCCTTATGCTTACCGTTATGCCGAGGACGAGGAGAATCCCCGGGAGCCGGCAGTGGTAGTTCAGCCAGTCTTTAGGGGAGGAGCTCGATGCTCTCCCCTGTTCCTTTCTCAAAGGTGGGCCCATTGATGGTACAATGAATGGAGCCATGGAATGATCCGGTCCATTTGCAAAAGAGCGACTTGTGTTTCATACATCCTTTGCAAAGTCTCCATTTGTTTGTGTAACAAAGAGCGTCGGTCAACGGGTTGAGATCCTCCCGCTTGACCAGGCGTCGGCATTCTTTGTTTTCTTCCTTCCCCGCTTGCTTCCCACGAGGACGAGTAGGACGAGGAAGGTCATTGCCCTCTCCTCGGCATTTGCACGACCCGTGGAACGAAGAGTCATGCAAGGGGAGGAATGGCATCGGTCTGAGGTAGAGGAGGAGGAGGAGGCAGTGGCTCCTCGGCTCCAGTGTTTCCCCCATTCACTTGGGTGGGATCCTCAGCTGTAACACTTGTGAATTGTCCGTCCATTATGAATCACAAACAGATTATTAAATGCAAAATTTTCCAAAAATCACAATTTCACCAGAACCGAATTTATGGCTAAAATTAGGGTAAATTTTAACCAAAAACAAACAGCCAATTGCAAGTTTTCCAACACAAAAATTCAAGCCACAAATTTCGCTTCAGACGTGAACTAGCAGTTTCCGACCGAATTAATGCAGTTTCCGGTGGAAGTTTACAAATTCCGACCGAATCAAGAACAGAGCCTGTCGGAGCAAAAATTTCCGATTTCGATCAAGAACAAATCCAACGGAAAATAGCTTCTCAGGCGAGATTTTCGAGCCAAACAAAGGGTGTTTGAATCGATTTCCCGGCAATGGAACCAATTGATGATGCCAAAATCGTCAAAACAGCCCAAATCCAAGCGTTGAATGCTCCGGCGATTGCAAGGCCTGAAAATAAGAGAAAACACGTAAACTAAGCCGGGGCGGATCCGGCTAAAGGCCCTCCGGCGTGAGAGTAAGTTCACGGTTGATATTAGAGAAATCAAATGGACAGAGTTTCTCCAATGTAAAAAGTAACGTACCCAATAATGAGCTATGGGGCTTGTATTTATAGGAATGGATTGATAGAATCCACGTTGGAGTGAACTTGTAGAGAGATAAGATATAATCTTAAGAGAATTATATCTGTTAAGGAGTCATTGTTTGACTTGAATTGATGTTGGTAATTGTAATCCTGATAGGATCACAACCGTGTAATCCTTGTTGTATAAGGACTGTATGTTACTCTTAGGAAGCCGAGGAACACAAATGTTTTACCTCGGCCTTATCTCGATAGACCGAGATGAATGATTCTGCTTCCTCGTTATTAGAGATTGGCCGGTACGGAGATATGCCGAGATAAATGATTTTGTTTCCTCGTCATAGTGGTGAAATGCTGAGGTAAGAACTTTATTTTCCTCGTCTCTTGCCGCATCACGGCCCAAACATGTAGACATAAGGCTGAGTTGAACGTTCCTCGTCGTATAAGGAAAACCTTACTCGGCCCAGATACTTGGTTATTTAGATAATATTCACGGCCCAATTTAATTAGGCCCAGCTTGAGCAAACCCATATCCGTATCTCGGTTTATACTGTTCAATTGGGAATGTTTTATCATTGGGTCGAACTAGAACAATCGGCATTCAATATTCAATGTAATGTTCAGATACTAGTGATTCAGACCCACTCGGAGAAAAACAATACAACAAATGCCCTTTCATGCGTTTTTCATGATCCACAAGCCTTACAAAAGTAGTATAATTAAACTCCATAAAGTAATAAATCCAATTCAAAGAATTCTGTTTCCATTTATCAATTTGTGAAGAGGAAAAAATAATCAAAGAATACACAATTGTACTGAATAAAAAATACTGGAAAAAAAAAAAAGGAAGAGAATTTAATGGTATCATAATTTCCATCTATACCATCTCTGATCAATGAGATCAATTAATCTTGATGTATAAAATATTAAAATCAAAATAAAAATAAAATATAAAATAAAAATTGCACCTTCGAATCTTAGTTGTGACAATCCACCAAAGTTGGGCGGGTGGACATAACAAGAGTTGGTGGCAGTTCTTGCTTTGATTTGAAGGCGAATTTGGAACCGTTTTGATGATGATCATGATCTTCTGGTGCAGGAAGGTTGAGATCCAAACATAACCCATCATTTCTAGACATTTTTTCATCCTGAATCTCTGTTTCGATTGGACTATTTGGAAGCAATGACAATGTAGTGGTGGCAGCAGAGGTGGTGGTGGTGGTGGTGGTGGTGGCGGTGGCAGTGGTGCTACTAGGAAGGCGGTGGCGTCTCATGTGGCCACCTAATGCTTGTCCTGAAATGAATTCCGCCCCACAGATTGAGCATTCGTGAATCTTAGGGGACTTATTGTTGGGATTTCCAAACAGGGGTCTAGTGCTTAATTGAAGAGAAAGAGATGAAGAAGATGATGGATTTCGTGGTGGTGGTGGTGGTTCTTCGTCAGAAAATGCCATTAATGGCGACTTCTTTTCTTCTGAATCGATGGCTATTTTGGGCCTTTTGTGGCTTGTTCTGTGGCCACCAAGTGCTTGAAAAGATGGAAAAGTCCGATTACAAGTCTTACACTCGAAAACATAGATCCCCGCCGTCCCATTAGCGGCAGCGGCGGATGGCTGTAAATATTTCTTGCTGCTGAATTTGGTAACGGAGAAATCATCAATTTCGACCTTTGGGAGTTTTTCTTGTGATGAAAAGCCTTCAGAAAGGAGAATTAGGCACATGGCGGTGTCTTCGTCTTCATCGGTGGTCATGGTGGTGGTGGCGGTGGCAGCGCTACTACCCGCCGGAAATTCAGATGAAGTGACCGGAGATGGTATTGGGTGGTGGCTGCTGGAGGAATGAGTGGCGGTGATCGGAATAGGGGATTGGTGCCTTTGCCGTTTAGTTCTTTTCCCTTTAATGATATTTGAAACATCCTTAATATTATGACCAATACCTCCTAGCTTGATTTCATCATGATCTAGAGCTTCCATGCTCCTCCAGCGGCTTCGCACCATCCACGGTGGTTTCCGGTTGTTGCTGCCGGAATAGAATTGACTAGTGGAAGGAGGCTTGATAATTTAATTATGAAACTAACATATAAGAGAGGGCTTATATTTAGATGTTACCTCTCTAAAGAGTGTGTGAGAGTTAGTCTTGGGAAATCACTATTACATGTATTGTTGGTTTAAATTCAGAGAGAGAATGTGTGTGTTTGTTTTGTTTGTGCTTTTATATACTCCCTCCGTCCCATACCTTCGTACACACTTTTCATTTTGGGCGTCCCAAACTTACGTGCACATTTTCTAAAATGGAAAGGAATCTTTACTATTCCCTCCACTCATTCTCTCTCCTACATTATTTTAATACTCACAACACCATTATAATTTACTATTCCCTCTACTCATTCTCTCTCCTATTTTATGTTCACACTCACAACACTTTCAATATAATACTCTCTCCTTAATTTACGTGAAAAGTCAAACTAGGCATCAAGGTCCGGGACGGAGGGAGTAGATGGCAAGTGAGAAATAGGGGATGAATGGAGTGTGTTTTGTAACCGAATAATAAGTGGGACTGGGAGTGGATCCAAATTTTAGTACTATCGAAACTAATCACAGTTTCAAATTTAACAGTTAATACAAGTCTTTAATCAAATGAATGATTTTTTATTTAAAAGTGAAAGTGCGTCGAAAGACCATCATATCCTTCAAATTTCATTCAACGATAACTATCAGACAAGCAATCTAGTGACGACGGGACTCAGATCCAAAGGAGGGAAGGTTTAAAGTGCAGTTAGGGAGGGAGATGTCAGGTTGTTAATGTGATGTCCGTTTCATACTCACTTTGCCAACTCACTTCACTCTTACCTTTCAATAAACTTAATTTCAACTCCTATTATTCTATTTTAGGATATACTCCCTCCGTCCCATTACAAAGAGGAAAATTTGACTTTTTTGATCAACTGAAAAAAATTTTGATCATGATTTTATTAATATCTAGATATTTCTATGCAATTCTAAAAATTGTTATTGATAGTATTTCTAATGGTGAAGCAATAACAATTTTTAGAATTGCAATTAGATATCTAGATATTAATAAAATCATGATCAAATTTTTTTTCAATTGACCAAAAAAGTCAAACTTTCCTCTTTGTAATGGGACAGAGGGAGTATTAGTTTTTATCTTTAATTTGTTATTAGTCTATTTAATGTTAATTAATTTGCTATAATAATAACAATCAAATCATCAATTAAGTAAGAAGCATCATGGTTCACGCAAAAGCATCATGTTTGATTAACTCACAAGTATTTTAAAGTGTAGAAATTAAATTTTACAAGTAAGAAAAATAAAAATTAAATGCTGAAAAATAATTATCTACAACTGATTACTTTCCACACACTTTTCTCCTACACTTGGTCACGTCCTATTGAAGAAAAGATAGTTTTATACTACATTTCCCACATTACTTTGCCACAATGCAACTACAAATTCTCTCTCTCTCTCTCTCTCTCTCTCTCTCTCACACACACACAAAAATTCATGAGATGTGACCAAAAAAAAATGCAAAATTCATAATTTAGTCACTAAATTTTAGTTTATTTCAAAAATTTCTCATTGAACTATTTTTTTTCAAAATATTCTCACTGAATTTTCACATTTTTCAAAATGAGCTCACTCCGTCAATAATTTGCTAAAAATCTAACAAAATTTAGGCACATGACCACACATGACTAATTTCGTTAAATACGATATAGGATAAATTGTTTTTATTCTGGGAACTAATTTAGGCACATGACCACACATGACTAATTTCACAAACACAAACCAATTAAGTATATGATATTGACATTTTACATTTTCATCATACATATTGATGAGCTCGAACCTTTCAAACCTGGCTCAATCTTGCTCTGGTTTAAGGGCTATATATGACGTGGCACCTATATGACCGCAGATATTCAGACCGCGCTGACCAAGCCTATCTTGTTTACGTTGACCGCAGTTTTATATCAAACTCCCGGTTAATATCTAGCTTGTGAGACACTAGTCCGTACATAACTCTGACACCAGCTGGCATGCCTATCACTATCACATTAAATGGTGGATCAGGCGCCTATCATGCGTGTAAGGTGCCGCATCAACTATATCATGCTCCCCGTATCCTCGTCCAATCAGAGATATTTTTTACAGTACTTTGTGCTTTATGGTACGAGCCAATCAGATGCGTACACATGTCCTAGGATAAAACTAATATCTCTCAGGGCTGAGGGTCATCAAACTGGTCTCTCCCTCTCTTTACTATATAAACTCTCATTTTTCCTCTTGCACAAGGTAAGTCACATTATTTAAACCTTATCACACAAACACACCAAGAGATTCTAAGTTTTATATCTCAGTTATCAAACCCTCAAAGATGTTAATCTCACACCCGAGGGCATGAGCCGGAATTAACCCCGGCTTGATCTCTAACGGTGCTATAAGTTTATGTTGTGATCTAGGTACCCAGTGTTGGAAAAAATTGTGTGTTTTGAAGGAAATTAATGGTTTAATTTCTAAAGGGTAATTTTGTCAAATTACTTAATTGGTTTGTGTTTGTGAAATAATATATTTAATTGTCCAAAATGGATTTTGGATGAATTAAATATAAATGCTCCAAGAATTTGGCCAAATAAATTTTGATTTGTAAATCAAAATTGATTTTGAAATTTTCTGAGGTGCTCGGCCGAGCAGGTTGTTGACTCGGCCGAGCATAGAGTAACAGAAGGTTCAAAGTAGCTGGAATGGCATGCTCGGCCGAGGCATTTGCCTTGCTCGGCCGAGCACCTCCTGGGCATTGATGACTGTGTGAATTTCAAAATGTAACAGCCAAGCATAAATATCAAAACATAAATCCGGATATTAAATGGGTTTAATAATCTCGGTTTAATAGGTTTAATTTCAGTTTTAATTGTGATTAATACTGAAAATTAAATCCTAAAATGGTTGTTTTGATTCTTGGCTATATAATGGTGTTGACAATTTTGGAAGAACACTAGCTTGAAAAATCATAAGAACACGGCAGAAAATCACACATTTGCTCCTGCAAATCCTCTTCCATTTTCTCTTGTTGCATATTGTTAATTCTTCCTTGGCCTCCTAGTTGCATAATAGAAGAAGAGGTGATATTGTCCAAGCTCTATTCAGCTCGCCGGAAACTTTAGGTGCAAAGTGCCCCCGGTCCGCACGTTTTATCCTGGGAGACAAGCGATCCAAGAAAAACTCAAGCACACTCGGTGAGGGATCGAATATGTCTTAAGGAGACAGTGGTTTCATTGGGCTTGTGCAGCAAATTCAACTTCTTCTCCTTTTGTATTTTCTGTTTTGTTAATTATATTGTTTTATATTTTCTGTAATTGTACACCCTTGTGTAACAATCTTAAGACATATCCTAATCGAGGGAGTCGATTACAGTTTTGAAAAACAGAAAATTCTAACTTAGTTGTTATGTTTCAGATGGCGATGAACAACAACAACGTGGAGACCCCAATTGGATTCCAAACTGGACCCCAAACTAATCCCCAAACTGGAAACACAAGTGGCTCGACAATTGTGACAAATGCTCCTACGATCCATATCCCTACCCCTCATGCGGAAAAACCCGAGAAGTTTGTTGGCCACGACTTTAAGTGTTGGCAACAAAAGATGCTTTTCAACCTCACTACCTTGCACTTGGCAAAATATCTGAAAGAGGATATGCCAAAGGTGAGTGAAGGAGAAACCGATGTTACAACCTTGGCTGCGGTTGAAACATGGAAGCATGGGGAATACTTGTGCAGAAACTATATCCTCAATTCGCTTTCAGATTCTCTCTATAACGTGTTTAATGAGAAGAAATTTGCAAAGGAATTGTGGGGGTCGTTGGACCACAAATATAAAATTGAGGATGCAGGAACAAAGAAGTTCATTGTTGCATGTTTCCTTGATTTTAAGATGGTGGACAACAAGAGTGTGAAATCTCAAGTGGATGAGTTTCAAACTATTTTGCACGAGATTCATGCTGAAGGTATGGTTATAAGTGAAAGCTTCCAAGTGGCTGCGATCATTGAGAAATTGCCTCCATCTTGGAATGATTTCAAGAACTACCTTAAGCATAAGCGAAAGGAAATGGATGTGGAAGGAATAATCCTTCGATTGAGTATTGAAGAGAACAATAGAGTTGCTGAAAACAAGTTTGTTTCTAGTGTGGCTAAGGCCAATGTAGTGGAGCATGGTAAAAGCTCCAAAGGCAAAAAGTTTGGAAAGGGAAAAGGGAAGGTTGTGACAACTTCCAAGAATTCCCACTTGGGACCAAAAGGTGGTGTTTCCAAGAAGAAGTTCTTAGGAACTTGTTACAATTGTGGCGGTGAAGGCCACAAGGCTCATGCTTCCAAGTTGTCCAAGAAGGCTCGTGAGGCAAACATGGTGGAAGCTAGAGACGTTTCCGAGATGCACCTCGCAGCTGTGGTTTCCGAGGTGAATTTGGTGGGTTCAAACCCAAATCAATGGTGGATTGACACCGGTGCTACTAGACATGTGTGCTCCAATAGAGACATGTTTAGTACATTTGTTGCTAAGGATGGCGAGAAGCTATTCATGGGGAATTCAGCCACCTCCGAGATCAAAGGAGAAGGAAAAGTGGTTTTGAAGATGACATCCGGGAAGGAGTTGACCCTCAACAACGTGCTTTATGTGCCCGATATCCGGAAGAACTTGGTGTCCGGATCGCTTTTGATAAAGCATGGATTTCGTATTGTGTTTGAGTCCAATGTAGTCACTTTGTCTAAGAGTGGAATGTTTGTAGGCAAAGGTTATGTCAATGATGGACTGTTTAAGATAAGTGTAATGGTTGTGAAAGCGAAAGCTAATGATATGAATATCTCTTCCGTTTATTTGCTTGAGTCATCTAATTTGTGGCATGGTAAACTTGGTCATGTTAATTTTGATTCTATACGTCGCTTGACAAAAGCAAATTCTATTCCAAAGTTTAAAGTTGATTGTAAAAAAAAATGTGAAATTTGTGTAGAAGCAAAATTAACAAGAAAGTCATTCCCTTCAGTTGAAAGACATAGTGAACCACTTGAATTGGTTCACACGGACTTATGTGACTTTAAATCAACACAATCACGAGGCGGCAATAAGTACTTCATGTCTTTTGTAGATGATGGCACAAAGTATTGCTATGTGTATCTTCTAAAAAGTAAAGATGAAGCTATAGAGAAGTTTACTCTATATAAAAATGAAGTTGAGAATCAATTAAACCGGAAAATTAAGGTGCTAAAAAGTGATAAAGGAGGTGAATATGAATCTCCATTTGAAGCAATTTGTGCTCAAAGTGGAATTAAACATATAACCTCGGCACCTTATACACCCCAACAAAATGGTGTTGCCGAAAGGAAAAATCGGACATTGAAAGAAATGATGAATGCCATGTTATTGAGTTCGGGATTACCGGATAACATGTGGGGGGAAGCCGTGTTGTCGGCTAACTACGTGTTAAACAAAATACCCCGGAAGAAACAAGACAAAACTCCTTATGAACTATGGCATGGAAGAATGCCAAGTTATAAACACTTGAGAGTGTGGGGGTGTCTTGCAACGGTAGCCATACCTCCTCCTAAAAAGGTAAAAATTGGACCAAAAACTGTTGATTGCATATTTATTGGATATGCACATAACAGTAGTGCTTATAGATTTCTTGTGTATGAGTCGAAAATCGATGCTATACACAAAAATACTATAATGGAATCTGTGAACGTATCGTTCTTTGAGAATATATTCCCGTGTAAGTTAAGAAATGAGGCAAGCTCATCGACTAGGGTAATAGATTCAATAGAAGAAGAACACGTTCAAGATGAAAGAGAAGAAGAAGAGGTAGAACCTCGACGGAGCAAAAGAGATAGGATTGAAAAATCCTATGGTCCGGACTTTCTAACCTATATGGTAGAAAGTGAACCACAAAGTTACAAAGAAGCCGTTAGCTCTTCGGAAGGACCTTTGTGGAAGGAAGCAATTAAAAGTGAAAAATTGATTCCATTTTGCAAAATCACACATGGGAACTAGTGGACCTTCCTCCGAGAAGCAAAACACTAGGATATAGGTGGATTTTCAAAAGAAAAATGAAGGCGGACGGAACAATTGATAAGTACAAGGCCAGACTTGTAATTAAAGGTTAAAGACAGAAAGAAGGCCTAGACTATTTTGACACGTATTCTCCCGTCACGAGAATAACGTCAATAAGAGTTGTACTTGCAATTGCCGCATTGAGAAATCTTGAAATACATCAAATGGATGTAAAAACAGCCTTTCTAAATGGAGATTTAGAAGAGGAGATTTACATGGAACAACCCGAGGGGTTTGTTGCACATGGACAAGAAAAGAAGGTGTACAAATTAGTAAAGTCATTGTATGGCTTGAAACAAGCACCAAAACAGTGGCATCAGAAATTTGATAATGCTATGATGCAAAGTGGATTTAAGATAAATGAGTGTGACAAATGTGTCTATACTAAAACCACGGAAAATGGCTATGTCATTTTGTGTCTTTATGTAGACGACATGCTTATCATAGGGAGTTGTGATAAGATGATCAAATCCACGAAAGACATGTTGAATGCGAAATTTGACATGAAAGATATGGGACTTGCGGACGTAATCCTTGGAGTTAAAATTTCTAGAATATCCAATGGACTTGTGCTATGTCAATCTCATTATGTGGATAAAATTTTTGAGAAATTTAGCAAGGATGACAATGGAATAGCAAGTACTCTAATTGACCCAAATCTTCATCTATCAAAGAATAGAGATGAACCGGTGTCTCAGTTAGAGTATTTGAGGATTATTGGAAGTCTAATGTACTTGATGAGTTGTACTAGATCGAATATTGCTTATACTGTTAGCAAGTTAAGCCGGTATACAAGTAATCCTGAAACAAATCATTGGAAGGGTATAGTAAGAGTACTAAGGTACTTAAGATATACTCGTGATTTTGGATTACATTACACTAGACATCCAGCTGTGATAGAAGGATATAGTGATGCTAATTGGATATCGGATATCAAAGACTCAAGGTCTACAAGTGGATATTTATTCACATTAGCAGGTGCAGCTATATCATGGAAATCTTCTAAGCAAACTGTTATAGCCAGATCAACCATGGAATCTGAATTTATAGCACTAGATAAATGTGGTGAAGAAGCTGAATGGATACGCCAATTTCTAGAAGATATTCCAAGATGGGAAAAGCCTGTGCCCGCAATTAGTGTACATTGCGATAGCCAATCTGCGATTGGTAGGGCACAAAGTCATATGTATAATGGCAAGTCCAGACATATATGTCGGAGACATAATACCATTAAACAACTACTTGCAGCTGGCACTATATCTATTGACTATGTAAGGTCAAAGGATAATTTGGCGGATCCGCTAATCAAAGGGTTAAGTAAAGAGATAGTTGTAAGGTTGATATAGGGAATGGATTTAAAGCCTCTTGAGAAGTTAAACGCAGCGGAAAACCTAACCTAGTTGACTGGAGATCCCAAGATCTAGGTTCAAAGGGACAACCTAACTGTTAAAAGACTTGTAGCGTCACTGTGGGGGTCAACCCTATGCTCATTCCTTAAAGTGACATCCCGAGATGAATGAGGTTAAGCCTATGGCTTTTAATGATTCTTATGTGAAGTAAAATGGATTACTTAAAAGAATCACCTATGTGAGAAAGAAGTAGAGGCCGCTTCGAGGAGAATTGTGTGAGGCTCAATTCTTAGACCTTTTCACAGAACCAGACATTGTGATCCAGGGCCATGAATGGACACATCTATGAGAGCTGAATTGTGTTAGGGAGATACCTGTGTAAAGTATATGATCGGCTACACAAAAAGCTAGCAGTTCAAGGACATCGCGTCTACTGATTAGCGAGTAGAAGAAATATGCTTTTACAAGGGAAGGTTCAAAGGGCAAACCCCTACCTATCCTATGCAGGTTTTCGACTGCCGGACTTTATCACCTATCCTCATGAATTTCCTTCATGTGGGGGATTGTTGGAAAAATTGTGTGTTTTGAAGGAAATTAATGGTTTAGTTTCTAAAGGGTAATTTTGTCAAATTACTTAATTGGTTTGTGTTTGTGAAATAATATATTTAATTGTCCAAAATGGGTTTTGGATGAATTAAATATAAATGCTCCAAGGATTTGGCCAAATAAATTTTGATTTGTAAATCAAAATTGGTTTTGAATTTTTCTGAGGTGCTCGGCCGAGCAGGTTGTTGACTCGGCCGAGCATAGAGTAACAGAAGGTTCAAAGTAGCTGGAATGGCATGCTCGGCCGAGGCATTTTCCTTGCTCGGCCGAGCACCTCCTGGGCATTGATGACTGTGTGAATTTCAAAATGTAACAGCCAAGCATAAATATCAAAACATAAATCCGGATATTAAATGGGTTTAATAATCTCGGTTTAATAGGTTTAATTTCAGTTTTAATTGTGATTAATACTGAAAATTAAATCCTAAAATGGTTGTTTTGATTCTTGGCTATATAATGGTGTTGACAATTTTGAAAGAACACTAGCTTGAAAAATCATAAGAACACAGCAGAAAATCACACTGATGCTGCAGGAATTGTGCTTATCAATAATCCTCCACGTGGCAAGATTAATCACCTAGCTCCTTGACCTGAAATCAGAACCCACGACTAGCCGGATGTGTCTCCGGCGAAGACACTCGGGCGTGAGAGTAAGAATACAGTTGAATAAAGCTCAAAATGTATTGAATAATGAATTCAGAATACAAAATGGCAGTTACCTTTGCACCGTTGGTAGTGATGATGTATTTATAGGTGATGGTTGTTGTATTTTTGGTGGAGCGATATGTGCTCCGAGATTCTAGCGGCGATTACTTGTCATGAGAACATGCCCAGAAACACGATTTGTAGGGATGCGGTTATGGAAAGGTTTGACCAGGCAAGTCTACTTTAGCTAGCTCGACGCTTGAGTGATTAGGTCGAGGTCGCCACTTGAAGAAGGGTCGACCTGACTGACGGGTAAAGCATGGATTGTACCCGTGTAAGAGTATGGATTATAAGGTCGGGCTAAGTCAGGTCGGGACCAAATAGGTCGGACGTTGGGCTTAGTCGACTGATATTTGGCATGAGTTTTGGGCCTTGCATTGATTGGACCTGACCCTCTTGATACGTTGGGGCAATGGCTGCCTTTAGGATTGGGCTATGCTTACTTGGCCCAACTCGACACTTTTGGTATGTTCAGTGGCCCCCAACTTTCGAGTTGACTTTGTCGACTAGGAAGTTAAGGAAATTTTCGATGGCAAATGTTGTTACTCGAAGGTGTCTACTCGTTCTGAGGTTTAGTCGTCCCAAGATGACGTGGCACGATCCTGGACGTCGGCGATGGACGGTCAAAGATGAAGGAGCGCCGTTTTTGCCATAATGATTACAACTTTGACGTTTGAGAGTCCGCCTAGGAAACTGTTTCCGCCATTAATTAGGAAAATTAATTTTGAATTTTCCCTTGCCCTTTCCAATTCAGGAAGATATAAATTCAAGAATCCTTCTCCATTTACAACTTTTACTGCTCCTGAACTCTGTGCGTGATTCCGGCGACGATAAGGGAAATTGATCCTTGATATAAATTGGTGCTTTCGTCCTCCATTGCTCCGTTCCCCCCTCAACTGTTAAAGGTATCTCCTTTGTCCTTTAGAATTAGGGCTTTAACTTTCGCAATTTCTTTGATTTATCCATGGCTAGGACCTTTAGTTGCGAAGCCGGGGCTGGGTATGGTTATTGTAGTATCAATCGTAGAGTCTACAAACATTTGAACGGAGAGTGGAAAGAGATAACTGTAGAGGAGTGTTCTTTGATTTTGACCCGTTGGGGCTTGCAATTCACCGAACTAACTTTACCAGTGGGAGAGAACTTGGGTGCCTTAGAAACGGATGACCCAAGAGTCGTGTCATTTCATCTCTTTCATGAGCTTCTCGACCATTTAGCCTTTGTGTTTACGTCCTGGATGCCAATAAACCCTCTTTCATTAGAAATAGGATTGGGTTTCCGGGGGAATCTAGGTCGCCCCTTAGTGTGTCTGCTAGGACTCCTGAGACTTCATTTAGAACTGATTCCCCTGTTTCCCCCTCTTCTTGTACAGATATGGAGACTCAAGGTGAAGCTCATGCATCGACCTCGTCAAGCCCACGTATCGTTGATGCCTTTGAGAACACTGTGGTGCCGGGCAGGAATGAAAAGGGCTACGTTCCTCCAAGGCCAGCTAGAGGGAAGCAGAATTATCCATCTCGCTTAAGCATGATACATGACTTTTGTGAGGTTGATAAGAAGGAGTTTAGTGTTACTTTGTATAGTAGGGGGGATTTCTTTAACCAATTTGGGAACACCTACGAGGAGGATCCTACCAAGATAGCCTTCTACTATGGCCAATTCGAAGCTGGCTTGAGATTACCTCTTGACCCCTTTATAAATGAGTTCTTAGAGTGCACTGATGCCTTGCCACTTCAGCTAGGAGCCAACACCTGTAGGGTACTGGTTTGCTTCATTATGGTTTGTAGGTTCTTAGGGTATGAGCCATGCATGAGGGTGTTTAAGGAGTTTTTTAGCATTAAGTTTGATAAGGATAGTGGTATAAGTACTCCTTCCAAGCCAAAGTCTCCCAAATTATTTGCCAATCTTCCTGGTAAGGCTAGTGGATGGAACTCTTGCGTGGCGGTGGTGGAAAGTAGAAGAGGATGGGAATTTCCATTGCCCGGTCTTGTCTGTTGGAGTAGATGAGAACAACTATTGGGCCCCATATTGGCATAATGATTTGCGCAAGAAGTTGGTGGAGTTTACCAAGAAGGGGCTATCGGTTGGGATGCTCTAGGAACCAACAAGAATAATTTTATCCGAAATTTGGATTGATGGTTGGTGAAGGAGAGGTAGTGCCCATGGTTCCAGTAGTTAGATGTCAGAGATATCCAGATTGGGTCACCCATGAGGGAGCTCGATTCAGATTTGAGAAAGAGTGCCACTTTTGTAAGAAGGCGCCAACTATTGTAAGGAGCGGGTAGAACATTTCGGGGTAAGAACTCGACCATTCATTGTACCTTGATCCCTCTTACCTTTGCTAAGCTTGTTTATTTATGAACTTGATTCGTACATAGAACTTTTTTGCTCGTATGTAGAATAATTAGTCCACACATATTTAATTCGTACATAGAACTTTTTACTCGTATGCAGAAATTTTATGTGTCGACCTAACCCTTGATCATTTCAACTTTGGTGTAGTTTTAACTCCTGAGCAAGAAGCGAGTATGGGCCGAACCATTGACATCAGGAAGAGCAAGAGAAGTTGTGGAGCAGCCAATGCTAGAGAACATAGGGAGAGAGAGGGTGTTCTCCGTCATGATATTTTGCAGACGGTGGATGTGGACCCTGTTAACTCTATACCGATGGAGGAGAACCCCGAGGAACTGGAGGGGGACCAAGTTGGAGATGTCGCCCAAGAAATAGAAGAGGTCGACGCTGAAGAAACCAACATATCCGACCAAGCCGTGGAGCCAGCTAAGGATGCTAGAAAAACCAGGACTCGTGGTCAATCCAAAACCAAATCCAAAGCCAAAAAAGTTTCCAAGGCCAAGTCGCCCGTGATCGAGTTAGATGATGAGGGGGATGACGAAGATGATACTGCCCCTCTAAGCAAGAAGATTAAGATTGGGCCACCAGTAGTGAACTCGACATCCAATCAGGTCGGTGCTAGTGAGCCAGTGGAGACTGGAGTTCGAAGTCCGCATGCCTCCCCTATTCAAGTTTCATATGACGAGCTGATTCAGAATAGGGTTGCCGAGCTAAGTGATGTGCCTCCTTTGACCAGGATCAACAGCTTGGCTAGGGAGTATCCAGAGCTGGAATATGGCCAGGTAGTTGTCAGGAGGGGAGCCGATCGGGATCGATCAGAGAGTTTACTAATAAGCCATTGACTCCAGAAGCTTGTCGAGCTCGAGTTGGGCTGGCTTCCTCCGAGGTAACCCTTGAGCTTTTATGTATTCATTCCTTTTGCCGTTTTCCTCTCCTTTCTTTTCATTTGATCTGACCCCTTGTATCAACTCGTTATTTCAGTCCCTTGCCATGATTGATTTAGCCACCACTTATTGGAAGGCGGCGGAGGAGCAGGAGAAGCTGGCCAAGACTATGTTGGCTCGTAAGAACGAGGAACTGGGGAAGCTGGAAGGTGATCAAGCTCAGTTGAAAGAGGACTATACAAAGTTGAAAGGAGAGTTTGACAAATTGAAGGAGGAGAACTCGGACTTGGATAACTCTTATGACGCTTTGAAGCTTTTGAAGGATAATGAGATCAAATTGAAGGAGGAGGCCTGGAAGAGCTTAGGGGAAGCCAACAGTGAACTCGCTCGTCTCAAGGAGGAGAAAAAGAAGGTGACAGCTGATCTTGAGCTGGCAAAGCAACAGCTGGAGGAGGTTCCCGTTACCTTAGCCAAGAAACAGGAGGAACTGGATGCTGCTCGACAACAATGGGAGCTGGAACTCAACAATGCTGTGAAGGTGGCCAAAGATGAAGCTGTGAAAGCTTACAAAGAGAGTGACGAGCTCCATGCTCATGTCACCAAGGAAGCCAGCGCCTTCTGGGATGTAGGTCGAGCTCACATGGCTCGACGTATTACAGTGGATCCTGCTTACGATATCTCAGTTGAACAACTCGCCCAATGGGCTGCAGAAGATCCCTATAATACGGCGGCTCGACCGGGACATAGCTTGGTGCCTTACAATGATAATGACTTGGAGATTATAGCTAAAGATGACGCGGCCGCCGAAGCTGAAGTTTGGACTCCTCCTCCTGTTGCTCGAGTTAATTACAGCACCATTTTAGCCGAGCTTGAAGAGCCTGACTCACCAGCCTTTGATGGTGATACTCCACAACACGGATTTTCTGAGTCAGGTAAACCAATCGGCCCCCAGCAGCAGGAGGAAACCGTAGATAAACAAGCGGCTACTAGTGGTCATGTTGAAGGTGATCCCAAAGATTAAATTTTGAAACTGTTGGTTATGTAATGAACAAGTCCCAAACATTTCTTGTTTTTTGTCTTTATGAATACTTAGATGCCTTGGCCCTATTTTTTGGGAGGCATAGCACTTTTGTAGTTTTAATTAAATAAGTCTTGGCCCACTTTGGGAGACTTACTTATGTTTAATCGTAACTGACTTCTCTTTTTTGCATGTTGTATGCTTTGGATGTAAGTGTCGAGTTAGATTTAGTAGGGCAACGAGCCATCCTGAGACTAAGGTCGACTTGTCCTGTAAAGGTTCAGTCGGCCTCAGACTTGTGGCTGTTGGTAACAGGGTTGACTAAGAGTCAATCCTGTTAATCTCATTGAAGCTGACCAAGGGTCGAGCTCATTTGAACAAAGTCGACCCTAGGTCGGACTTGTTTTAAGGAGTGAAGCTGATTGGGAATCTAGCTAAACTAGAACAGACTGACTAAGAGTCGAGTTTGTTAGAACGAAGTCGACTAAGAGTCGGACTTGTTAAATGAATAAAGCTGATTAAGAATCGAGCTAATTAGAACAGACTGACTAAGAGTCGAGTTTGTTAGAACGAAGTCGACTAAGAGTCGGACTTGTTAAATGAACAAAGCTGATTAAGAATCGAGCTAATTAGAACGAAGCTGACTAAAAGTCGAGCTTGTTAGAACGAAGTCGACTAAGAGTCGGACTTGTTAAAAGAACAAAGCTGATTAAGAATCGAGCTAATTAGAACGAAGCTGACTAAAAGTCGAGCTTGTTGGGATTGGTGTAACACTATGCTTGATCGAACAAACTGCGCTTTTATTGAAGTAGGTAACATGCTTACATCAATTTGAAATTAGAACTAGAACAGGTTTAAACTTGGAAGTTGAAAACTAAAAGTAATACTTGATGAGGTGAGTGGCGTGCCAAGGGTGCTTCAACTCTTCTCCTCCAGGATGAGCTATCATGTAAGTTCCTTCCTTGACGACTCGAGTAACCACATAGGGACCTTCCCAGTTAGGAGATAGCTTATTCTGTTGGGTTCTCCTTCCTGTTGCCTCGATCTTCCTTAGTACATAGTCACCCACTTGGAACGACCTTGCCTTGACCTTCTTGTCGTGGTAACTTTTAGTTCGCTGTTTGTAGTTGACCATTCGGAGGTAGGCTGTGTAACGACCCTAAACCTAGGCACTAATTTTAATATCACATTGTGTGTTTTATTATTATTGTTAATATTATATGTCCATTTTTATATAATTGATTTCATATGATAGGATAGAGGATAATAAAATAAATTTATGTTCTAAGAAAAAATATAAAAATAGCAAATAAATAATTATTGGGAGGAGGATAAATTGAGTAGATAAATAAATTGGGTGATGATTAAATTAATTGGTGAAAGCATTTGGTTTGAGTAGGGAGAAGGGGGGGCCATTTCCTTATTTCCTATTTTCCTCCTCCTTTGGGCTCAATAGTCAAACCTCCCCACTCCTCCACCATACCTCCCTTCACCTCCCCATACTTCCTCTAGATCAACTTCATCTTCTTCCTCATTTTCTTTCATTTTCCTCCATGGAAAGAGCTTAGAGAAAGCCTTCATCTCTCAAACTCATACCAAGTGAAATTCTTGTCCAACTTCAAATCCAAGTGTCCTTTTGTGAG
The DNA here is from genome assembly GCA_022495995.1 of Adenophora triphylla var. japonica. NCBI lineage: Eukaryota > Viridiplantae > Streptophyta > Magnoliopsida > Asterales > Campanulaceae > Adenophora > Adenophora triphylla. Next base: position 137,112 of record JAFEMH010003755.1, read on the forward strand.
TAGTTCATCCAAGGGAATTGATCAAGCCTAGAAAATCATCACTTCCTCTTGTATTGGCAAAGGTGAGTTATTATGACCCTTTTTCCTTCTTTGAATGTTCATGAATAATTATGTTCTTATGGATGTTCTATTTGCTTTGTTGCTTGGGAAACTTTCTTAGATTAAGGAAATGTTATGGTTCATGGAATTTATAATGATCTAGGTTTAAGATATGATTCCATGGAGTTAAGTGAGTAGAATGAAGTTACCAAAGTTGGAAATGCCCTTTTAGTTCACAAATTGGAAGTCATTTGGTTGGACATTGGGTTTCTTGGGATTTTTGTGTTGATTTCTGCTGTTTTTCAGTTTCTGGGCTAAGGCACGAGTCGTGCCCCTGGGACGAGTCGTGCCACTGGGCCAAATTGTGGTCACGAGTCGTGACTTGGATAGAGGGAAGTCGTGACCTGTAAGGGGACGCCGTGTTCGAGAGGGGGTCACATGGGCACGAGTCGTGCCACAGGGGACGAGTCGTGCCACGGCTGGTTTCAAGGTATCAACTTTAGAGCTGTTCAAACCTAATCAAACTCGAACCAAAATGAAATCTCTTTAACCTAGATTAAAGTAGAATACTTTGGCTTCACAATGACGTTCTAGGTGATCAAAATGGAATAGTGGAAGTACTTTAAATGTTGCTTGGAAAACGTTAGCTAACCTAGTTTGGTAACTAGACAATTATGATCCCAGCTTGGTAGATTCAACTTAGACCCTTAAAGAGGCTAAGTATTATTGTATAATGAAGGTGTAGGATGGATTAATGATACTTCCTTGCCTTACTTGAATTCTTATACATTGTTTATAATATGCATAGTGTGTTGTATAACTGTTGCACTATGACATTGGTCGGACATGAGTATATTTTACCATGTTGCTATATGGTTATCCCTTTTTGTGGATTTTATTCAAGTATCTATTATGTGCTTGATAATGTGTGAGTCAGCTGACATTTGGGGGTATAATATAATACGATCAATTATGGAAGTGTGACCTAATGTGATCGAATTATGTTATATCTGTGGCCGTCCCCTCCTGTGGCCACAGGTTGGGGTTATAGCATCTGTATTGAGCCAAAAGCCTTACAGAGTTGCTACTATCTTATTTGGTTCCCTGAAAAATGGGTCTTATAAGATGTGAGTATTGCTTAAGCAGCTCACTTAAGATTGGAGTATTATTATACCCAATGTTGTACGACTATTGTTCAGACGGGAAAAAGGTAAACCAAAGGTAATGTAAGGTGTTTACAGTTTTTCCAACGTGTTATGTGTTGCATCTATTTGGCATATTGTTGCATCCATAATAGCTTGCTGAGATTTATTCTCACCCCTCTCCCTTTACTGTTTTAGATCCCGAGACAGGCGGACCGGCCAAGTAAGGACGGAGAGGAGTTTGGAGAAATCTTTTGGGTGTTGTCGGGGTATGTTTAGGGTGACGTATAAAATTGTATTTTGGTGATTCCTTTCTTGGAGTTTGTAATTATAAACTTTAAACTCTACGTCATAACCTTAATCTTTTATAACTAAACAGTTGACCGTTTTCAAAGTTAGTTACCTCCTCCTCCGATGTGGAGTTGAGTGGAGTTCTTTTGAAATGTTATGTTATTAATGTTATGTTTGGAAGTCAAAGCAAAGTTTTTAAAAGTTTTTGTGTATTTGGGTTAGTTTGAGGACGCTCCAACTCGGGACACGTGTAGGTTCCGGGTCGGGGTCCTCACAGTTGGTATCAGAGCTCGGTTAGAATTCTCGGGTAGAGTCTAGGCGAGTGAGAGTGTGTGATAACCGACGTCGAGTGTTTAATGCAGGAGTTTGTTGTTATGGCGGGAAATGATGGTGATCGAATGGGTTTGGGTGGTGTTGGTAATCCGAATGCCGAGATGATGGATATGTTCCGAGGGTTTCTTCAAGATATGGCAACTCGTAATCGTAACCGGAATCGAATCAAGGCGAGCAAGGGCAACATGGTTTGGAGAAGTTCGTGAAGATGTCTCCTCCTAGCTTCAACGGAGATCCGGATCCGGTGAAGGCTGAGAGGTGGCTTGAGGCTATGAATAAGATTTTCGCAGCTATGGAGAGTTCGGATGCGGAGAAGGTGAGATGTGCCATTTTCAAGTTGGAAGGACCCGCTGAGCACTGGTGGCAGGTAGTGAAGGATGGTTGGGACCGGGATTTGACACCACAGACTTGGGAGAACTTCACACGCAAGTTCCGGGATCACTTCGTGCCTATGGTTACTAGAGACAAGAAGGAAGGCGAGTTTCTGAAACTGGAGCAAGGGACCATGACGATAGCGCAGTATTCAGCAAAGTTCACAGAATTGGCCCGATATTGTCCTCATTTGGTGCCGGATGAAGAGAGGCGAGTCTACCGGTTTGTGAAAGGTTTAAGGGTTGAGTTCCGAAAGCAGTTATTGACGCATAACTTCGCCAACTTCCAAGCAGCAGTGAATATGGCGTATCGGATTGAGAATGACATAGAGGAGCATCGTGGTAAGAATGAAGGCGGAAACAGAAATAGATTCCAAGGTCAAGGTTCGGGACAGAATAGGGTGCAGCCGAGGACATTTACTCCGGGAGCAAATCGAGGAGGAAATGTGGCGACTCCGGCAAATCGTGCGACTCCAGGTCAGTTTGGGACAGTGTGTGGTTATTGCAAGAAGCTAGGGCATTCGGAGGACAAGTGTTGGAGCAAGCAAGGAAAATGTTTAGAGTGTGGGGCGACAGGCCATTTCCGGAAGAATTGTCCTAGGTGGCAGAATAAGCAAGCGACGGGTACCGGATTTGGGGGACAAGGTAGTGGTGTGAAGAGAGGTGTAGATGGGAAACCCAAAGATAGGGTGCAAGGTCGAGTGTTTGCCTTGGGGCAAGGAGAGGTCGATCCCAATGCTGTCATTAGAGGTATAGTTCCTGTCTCAGGAGTTAAGGCCCGCATTCTTATAGATCCCGGGTCTTCCCATTCATTTGTGGCATCGCATTTTGCATTCTCATTGCATACTTTGCCTGAATCTATGCCTTATGTGTTGGAGGTTTCTACTCCTATGGGAGAGTGCCTCACATCTTCTTTGATATATCCTGGTTGTGATGTGACTATATGTGGGCATGTATTGCCGGTGGATTTGGTCGAGTTACCAATCCGTGATTTTGATGTGATCCTTGGGATGGATTGGTTGAGTCAGTGCCATGCTATGGTAGACTGTCGTAGAAAGCGAGTCTCATTTGCTATGCCTGATATGCCTACTTTTATATTTGATGCGGATAGATCTATGTTCGGTTTACATGTTATTTCTGCTTTAAAGGCTAGGAAGATGTTATCTAAGGGGTGTACGGGTTACTTGGCTTATGTGGTAGATTCCAATAAGAAGTCTCCCGAGTTAGCTCATGTTCCGGTTGTCAATGAATTTAGTGATGTGTTTTCTAGTGAGTACTCTATGCCTCCGGATCGTGAGATAGAGTTTTGTATTGACTTAGTGCCCGGTACCGCACCTATCTCTAAAGCACCCTATAGAATGGCTCCGGCCGAGTTAAAAGAGTTGAAGGTCCAATTGCAAGAATTGTTAGACCGAGGTTTTATTCGTCCTAGTGTGTCTCCGTGGGGAGCACCGGTCTTGTTTGTTAGGAAGAAGGATGGTACCTTACGATTGTGTATTGACTATCGTTTGTTGAACCAAGCCACCATTAAGAATAAATATCCCCTTCCGCATATAGACGATTTGTTTGACCAACTCCAAGGTTCCGTTATCTACTCAAAGCTTGATTTGAGAAGCGGATACCATCGCTGAAGATTAGACCGGATGATATTGCTAAGACAGCTTTCCGGACTAGATATGGTCATTATGAGTTTGTTGTGATGCCTTTCGGGTTGACTAATGCTCCAGCCGTGTTTATGGATATGATGAACCGTGTCTTCAAGCCTTATCTTGATAGCTTTGTGGTAGTGTTCATAGATGATATCCTTGTTTACTCTAAGTCTCGGGAAGAGCATGAGAATCATTTGAGGATTGTCTTGTCCGTTCTTCGGGAGAAGCAATTGTACGCTAAGTTCAGTAAGTGCGAGTTTTGGCTTGAGCAGATTTCTTTCTTGGGGCATGTTGTGTCGAGTTCGGGAATTTCCGTGGATCCTTCAAAGATTGAAGCCGTGGTTAATTGGAAGCAACCTTCGACTGTAACCGAGGTTCGTAGTTTTCTTGGTTTGGCGGTGGTATTATCGGAGGTTCATTGAAGGGTTTTCTCGGATTGCGACTCCGTTGACTAGGTTGACTCGGAAAGATGTATCGTTTGTATGGGATTCCAAGTGTGAAGCAAGCTTTGATGAATTGAAGAAAGAGGTTGACAACGGCTCCTATTCTTACCCTTCCGGATGGTTGCGAGAATTTTGTTATTTATAGTGATGCCTCGAAGGCGGGTTTGGGATGTGTGTTGATGCAAAATGGGAAAGTGATTGCATATGCCTCTAGGAAGTTATCACCGGCGGAACAGAATTACCCTACTCATGATATGGAGTTGGCGGCGATTGTATTTGCGTTGCATAAGTGGAAGCATTATCTTTATGGAGCGAAATTTGAGATTTTTACCGACCATAAAAGTTTGAAGTATTTGTTTACCCAAAAGGAGTTGAATAACCGGCAAAGGAGATGGTTAGAGTTTTTGAAGGATTTTGATTGTATAATTTCTTATCACCCAGGGAAGGCAAATGTTGTAGCGGATGCGATTAGCCGAAAGGCGTATGTGACAGCTTTGAGTTCTCGAGAGTTGAAGAGTGAAGTAATCGTTGCGAATGTTCGAGCCGTTCCGACTTTGTATAGAGATTTGAAGGAAGCTCAACAAGGTGATCCGGAGTTGAAGAAAATTTTTGATCAAGTGCAAGAAGGGAAATCCGGGGAATTTGCTTTGAATAGAGATGGGATTTTAACTTTCCAAGGGAGAATTTGCGTTCCTTCATCGCCGGAAATCAAGAAGCGTGTTTTAGAGGATGGCCATAAGTCCAAGTTTGCGATTCATCCGGGGAGTACCAAAATGTATCAAGACTTGAAGCGTGGGTATTGGTGGAATGGTATGAAGAGGGAAATAGCGGATTATGTATCTAAGTGTTTGACTTGTCAACAGATTAAGGCAGAACATCAAAGACCGGCGGGACTACTTCAACCATTAGACATTCCGGAGTGGAAATGGGAAGGGATCTCGATGGATTTTGTTTCGGGTTTACCTCTTACCGCGAAGAAGATGGATGCTATTTGGGTTATTGTGGATAGATTGACGAAGTCGGCTCATTTTCTTCCGGTGTCAACTAAGTTTTCGTTAGAGAAGTTAGCCCAGTTGTATTTGAAAGAGATCGTTCGACTTCATGGGGTTCCGGTTAGTATTGTTTCCGACAGAGATCCGAGGTTTACTTCTAGATTTTGGAGAGCATTGCATGAAGCCTTGGGTTCTAAGTTGTGTTTCAAGACGGGCGTTTCATCCTCAAACCGACGGTCGATCCGAGAGAACTATTCGAATACTTGAGGATATGTTACGAGCATGTGTGATGGATTTCCAATTATCATGGGAAGATCATCTACCTTTAGTGGAGTTTGCCTACAACAACGGTTATCGATCTAGTATTGAGATGGCTCCGTATGAAGCGTTATATGGTAGGAAGTGTCGATCTCCGATGTGTTGGGACGAGGTTGGTGAAGCGAGACTTTGGGGCCCGGATTTGGTTCGAGACTCTACGGAGAAGATCAAGGTGATTCGGGATAGATTGAAGACGGCTCAGAGTAGACAGAAAAGCTACGCCGACGGTAGAAGACGGGATTTATCTTTTCAAGTTGGTGACTTTGTGTTCTTGAAGGTCTCTCCGAGGACGGGAATCAAAAGGTTTGGTAATAAGGGTAAATTGGCTCCGAGGTTCGTTGGTCCGTTTGAGATCTTAGAGAAGGTTGGGGATTTGGCTTACCGGTTGGCATTGCCTCCGTCTCTTTCTTTACTTCATGATGTTTTCCATGTCTCGATGTTGAGGAAGTATTGTCATGATCCTTCCCACATCTTGAGTTCTCCCCGATGATGTCCAAGCGGACATGTCGTATGTTGAGGAACCCTTGAGAGTCCTAGAGTTCCAAGTTAAGGAGTTGAGGTCTAAGAGTATTCCTATAGTGAAGGTCCTTTGGAAGAACCACACCGTTGAGGAAGCGACGTGGGAGCTAGAGTCGGAGATGAGAGCGAAATACCCGTGGTTGTTTGAAAATCCAAGTAAGTTTTCTTTTTAAAATTCGGGACGAATTTTCTTTAAGGGGGAGTGAGTGTAACGACCCTAAACCTAGGCACTAATTTTAATATCACATTGTGTGTTTTATTATTATTGTTAATATTATATGTCCATTTTTATATAATTGATTTCATATGATAGGATAGAGGATAATAAAATAAATTTATGTTCTAAGAAAAATATAAAAATAGCAAATAAATAATTATTGGGAGGAGGATAAATTGAGTAGATAAATAAATTGGGTGATGATTAAATTAATTGGTGAAAGCATTTGGTTTGAGTAGGGAGAAGGGGGGGGCCATTTCCTTATTTCCTATTTTCCTCCTCCTTTGGGCTCAATAGTCAAACCTCCCCACTCCTCCACCATACCTCCCTTCACCTCCCCATACTTCCTCTAGATCAACTTCATCTTCTTCCTCATTTTCTTTCATTTTCCTCCATGGAAAGAGCTTAGAGAAAGCCTTCATCTCTCAAACTCATACCAAGTGAAATTCTTGTCCAACTTCAAATTCAAGTGTCCTTTTGTGAGTAGTTCATCCAAGGGAATTGATCAAGCCTAGAAAATCATCACTTCCTCTTGTATTGGCAAAGGTGAGTTATTATGACCCTTTTTCCTTCTTTGAATGTTCATGAATAATTATGTTCTTATGGATGTTCTATTTGCTTTGTTGCTTGGGAAACTTTCTTAGATTAAGGAAATGTTATGGTTCATGGAATTTATAATGATCTAGGTTTAAGATATGATTCCATGGAGTTAAGTGAGTAGAATGAAGTTACCAAAGTTGGAAATGCCCTTTTAGTTCACAAATTGGAAGTCATTTGGTTGGACATTGGGTTTCTTGGGATTTTTGTGTTGATTTACTGTTTGTTTTCGGTTTGCAGGCTAAGGCACGAGTCGTGCCCACAGGGGGACGAGTCGTGCCCCGGGCCAAATTGTGGTCACGAGTCGTGACTTGGATAGAGGGAAGTCGTGACCTGTAAGGGGACGCCGGAGTTCGAGAGGGTCACATGGGCACGAGTCGTGCCACTGGGGACGAGTCGTGCCCTGGCCTGGTTTCAAGGTATCAACTTTAGAGCTGTTCAAACCTAATCAAACTCGAACCAAAATGAAATCTCTTTAACCTAGATTAAAGTAGAATACTTTGGCTTCACAATGACGTTCTAGGTGATCAAAATGGAATAGTGGAAGTACTTTAAATGTTGCTTGGAAAACGTTAGCTAACCTAGTTTGGTAACTAGACAATTATGATCCCAACTTGGTAGATTCAACTTAGACCCTTAAAGAGGCTAAGTATTATTGTATAATGAACGTGTAGGATGGATTAATGATACTTCCTTGCCTTACTTGAATTCTTATACATTGTTTATAATATGCATAGTGTGTTGTATAACTGTTGCACTATGACATTGGTTGGACATGAGTATATTTTACCATGTTGCTATATTGTTATCCCTTTTTGTGGATTTTATTCAAGTATCTATTATGTGCTTGATAATGTGTGAGTCAGCTGACATTTGGGGGTATAATATAATACGATCAATTATGGAAGTGTGACCTAATGTGATCGGATTATGTTATATCTGTGGTCGTCCCCTCCTGTGGCCACAGGTTGGGGTTATAGCATCTGTATTGAGCCAAAAGCCTTACAGAGTTGCTACTATCTTATTTGGTTCCCTGAAAAATGGGTCTTATAAGATGTGAGTATTGCTTAAGCAGCTCACTTAAGATTGGAGTATTATTATACCCAATGTTGTACGACTATTGTTCAGACGGGAAAAAGGTAAACCAAAGGTAATGTAAGGTGTTTACAGTTTTCCAACGTGTTATGTGTTGCATCTATTTGGCATATTGTTGCATCCATAATAGCTTGCTGAGATTTATTCTCACCCCTCTCCCTTTACTGTTTTAGATCCCGAGACAGGCGGACCGGCCAAGTAAGGACGGAGAGGAGTTTGGAGAAATCTTTTGGGTGTTGTCGGGGTATGTTTAGGGTGACGTATAAAATTGTATTTTGGTGATTCCTTTCTTGGAGTTTGTAATTATAAACTTTAAACTCTACGTCATAACCTTAATCTTTTATAACTAAACAGTTGACCGTTTTCAAAGTTAGTTACCTCCTCCTCCGATGTGGAGTTGAGTGGAGTTCTTTTGAAATGTTATGTTATTAATGTTATGTTTGGAAGTCAAAGCAAAGTTTTTAAAAGTTTTTGTGTATTTGGGTTAGTTTGAGGACGCTCCAACTCGGGACACGTGTAGGTTTCGGGTCGGGGTCCTCACAGGCTGTTTCTCGCTTCTCGTCGATCAGATCCAGGTCGATCAATCTGTTGGTATCATTTTGCTCCTGATTGAAGAAAGTCACTCTAGCAGTGGGGAATCTGAGCTCAGCAGGTGCCATGGCCTCTGATCCATAAGTGAGAGCAAAAGGGGTTTCCCCCGTAGGCCCCCGAGTGGTTGTACGAACTGCCCAAAGAGCAAGGGGAAGTTCGTCCAACCAATTGTTTCGTCGACCTACGAGCCCTGTCTTGAGCGAAGATAGAACAAGTTTATTTGCTGCTTCAGCTTGTCCATTTCCTTCAGGATAGGCGACAGACGATTTCCAATGTTTGATCCCTACTCGATTCATTTCTGTTTCGAAGGTTTGGGAGAACTGTAAACCATTGTCAGACACTATAGCACGAGGAAAACCAAATCGACACCAAATGAAGTCGTGGATGAAGTTGATAGCATTCTCCTCAGTTATGCGAGCTAGTGGTTTGGCCTCAACCCATTTGGTGAAGTAGTCTATGGCAACTATCACATACTTGCAGTTTCCTCGAGCGGGAGGGAAGGGTCCAATCAGGTCGACGCCCCACATGTCGAATGGCCAAGCTGCAATTACTGGAGTCTGCTCGGTTGTTGGCACATGAGGTAAGTTGGCAAATCTTTGACATTGATCACATTGCTGAACAAAGTTGTGAGTATCAACTCTCATATGTGGCCAATAGTATCCCAAAGTGATTAACTTGTCTGCAAGGGTCCTGGCCCCCGGGTGTCCGCCACCAATCCCACTATGTACTTCATGTGTCAATAGGGCGACCTCTTGGGGATGGATGCACTTTAGCAATGGTCGAGTATAGGATCTTCTGTAAAGGTCGCCTCCTTGAATGACATACCTCGGAGCTTTCTTTTTGATAGCTCGAGCCTTCTTCTCGTCATCTGGCAGCTCACCACTTTCTAAGTATGCCTTCATTTCCTCGATCCAACACTTCTCCTGAGTCCAATTTCTTGAGGGATCATCTATGCATTGAATTTTTACTCTTTCATAGGCTGGACTTTCGAGGAAGGAGATAGGTTCATCATGTGGTTCATCCGAAGTGGCTAATTTCGAGAGGAGGTCAGCTAGCTCATTGTCTTCTCGTCCAATTCTCTGAATCTCCCAGAATTCCAAATCTTTTATCAGTTCCTTCCCCAGGTCGCAAAGATTTGATCGCCGTGGCACTAAGCACCTCGTACTCGCCTCTGACCTGGTTGACTATCAGTTGGGAATCACAGTAGGCCATGATCTTAGTAGCTCCAAAACACTTGGCGTACTCAATGGCTGCAATTAAAGCCTCATATTCGGCTTGGTTGTTGGAAGCATCAAACTTGAACCTTAGTGATTCCTCGTACACTGTCCCAGATTCTGGTTCAATTAGCACTATCCCAGCTCCACTGCTATTCTTGGTCGCTGATCCGTCTGAATAGACCTTCCAACAATCGTCGGGTAGGCGATGGCGACACAGGACTACGACTCCTTCCCTTTTGCCTTTTCTTTTGGAGCTCGCTGCTCGTCGTCTTCCTTGGTGAACGTAAGCTCGACCAAGAAGTCGGCTAGAGCTTGAGCCTTCAACGCCTTTCAAGGTCGATACTCAATGTCAAATTCAGTAAGGGCAATTGAACAATTGAGAAGTCGACCTGAACTCTCCGGCTTGTGAAGAATTTTTCTAAGGGGGGCATTTGTAAGAACCACAATTGGATGAGCCAGAAAATAAGCTCGCAGCTTCCTTGAAGCCACGACTAGGGCATAAGCGACCTTCTCAGCATTGTAGTATCTTCTCTCCACATCTGATAAGGCCTTGCTGATGTAGTATACTGGTATTTGAAGCCCTTCATCCTCTCTAATCAACACTGCTGCAACCGACTTGTCTCCCACAGACAGATATACAAACAAGGTCTCTCCAGTGGTCGGGCTACTTAGCAGAGGTGGAGTAGCGAGGTAATCCTTCAATTGTTGAAACGACGAATGACATTTGGTCGTCCATTCAAAGCTTTTCGTCCCCTCGTAGCTTTGAAGAAGGGGAGAGATCTCTCTGCCGACTTAGATATGAAGCGACCAAGAGCCGCTACTCTACCGTTAAGTCGCCGCATTTCTTTGATGCGGTGGGGGCTTTCATGTCGACTGTGGCCTTGATTTTCTCCGGATTAGCCTCTATGCCCCGTTGAGATACCATAAATCCAAGGAACTTTCCAGCAACTACACCAAATACACACTTGCTGGGGTTGAGCTTCATGTCGTTTGCTCTCAAATTGGCGAACGTTTCCTTTAGGTCGACCACGTGACGTCCAGTCTTTGTTTTGATGACCATATCGTCGACGTAGGCCTCCATGTTTCGGCCAATTTGAGAAGCAAAGACTTTGTTCACCATCCTTTGATAAGTTGCCCCTGCATTCTTCAATCCAAATGGCATCATGTTGTAGCAGTAGATGCCTCCAGCCGCTTGAAATGCCGTCTTGATTATGTCGTCCTCATGCATCTTAATCTGGTGGTACCCTGAATAAGCGTCTAGGAAGCTGAGGGTTGAGTGGCCAGCAATGGAATCGACTAGCTTGTCGATTCTAGGAAGGGGATAACTGTCCTTTGGGCAAGCTAGATTGAGAGTAGTGAAGTCGACACACATCCGCCATTTGCCATTCGATTTCTTCACCATGACCACGTTGGCGAACCACGTTGTATGAGTGGCCTCTTTGATTATCCCTGCACTCAAAAGTTTTTGTACCTCAGCTTTGATAGCCTCTTCCTTGTCACGAGCAAAACTTCTCAACTTTTGGGGTCTAGGCTTTATGGTCGGGTTGACTTCAAGTCTCGTGAACAGCCGACCTCTTCCTTGATTCCCCTCATGTCTTCTACCCTCCATGCGAAGACATCATTACTTTCCTTGAGTAGCTCGATGATTTACGCTCGCTCCTCAACCGATAGCTGCTTCCCAATCTGAATTTTTTGGTCGGGGTAGGAAAGGTTGGTGATTACTGACTCTAGCTCATCCACAGCTTCTAGCTCTGGTCCATCCCTGAATTGTAGAGTCTCAATTATTATCTCTCTGACCTTTTGCCTTTCCTCAGCTCCCAAATGTGGAGCTTCCTCAGCTATCATGTCATCCAACTTGTCTGCTACCTCGCTGGTGGTGGTGGCCCCCGAGTTATTGTCGAGCTGGAGGCATAGGTTGCCTATGAGGACTTGGTCGACCATAACTACATCTGGATCGACCTCTGTGGAGTTAGAGTTACGTGTCGACTCAAGCATGACCTCGTCATTTGAGCGATAGGTCGACTCTTCCACATCGGTGATTGTAGACAGCCGAGTAGTTTTGGTGACTGATTGAGACAACTTTAAATAACCGTCTGCTGTCTCGATCTCTAGTTCTCTCTTCTTTCTTTCCCGAAGAACATGGTCCAGGTAAGCTCGAGCTGTGCCTTGTACGCAGCCTATTCCAGCAGGTGTGGGGAACTTGACTCGTTGATGAGGAATTGATGCCACCATTCCAAGAGCGACCTGACCAGGAATACCTAGTATGGCGGCATAATCACTGTTTACATCAATCACAATAAATTGTACCTTCGAGATGACCCTGAGGGGGTGCTGGCCTAGGTCGATGTCGAGCTCTATCTTGCCTTTTGCATCAACTCGATGGTTGGTGAAACCCTCCAACCTACCATCATATCTCTCCAACTGCTCATCATTAAGACCCATTTCTTTTAAAGTTTTATAGAACAAAATATCCTTGCAGGCCCCCGTGTCGACTAAGAGTCTGCTCGTCGTACATCCATCTATGAGACCTGGGATGACGAGAACTTGCTCCCTAGCCGCCATATTAGTTGCCAATTCATGGGGGTAGAAGCTGATCGCTTCATCTCTGACTTCTCTTCTTGGAGGTACATGTGGGGCCTTATTGAGTTGGAAGATCTTGTGCTTGATGGCCGTGTTGCTTGCTTGCTCTGTAATGATCCCCATGTTCAATCTAGGTTGCCTAGGTCCCTGCTGTCCACCTGCTGGCTGCTCGCCTCCCCCGGCTTGAGGCCTCTTCACATAAGCGTCGAGCCTTCCCTGGTCGACCATTCTTTGAATAATGCGCTTCAAACCCAAACAATCTTCTGTGAGATGACCAGTGTCTTTGTGGTAGTCACAGTACTTGCTGTTGTCCCTCCTAAACTTGTTGCCTGGGTTCATCGGGACAGGAGGAGCCAGCTCGACAGCGTTCATAATCTCTGTTCGACTCACCGTAAGGGGAGTGAAAGCCTCGGGCACTTTCTCTGTTGCCCTAGTCCTGTTCTTTCCATTTTTATTGTTTCCTCCATTCTTGTTGGAGTCCTTTTTATCATCAGCGACCTCCACCTTGGGACTTTTACCATTCTTTTTCTCTTTCCTTTCCTCAGCAAGAGCAACATTATACACCTTTTCAAACAACTCCTGTCGAGTTGTGACCGTTCGGACTGTGAGCTCGTAGTCCATGTCTTCCGAGGAAATACCACTTCTAAGCAATTGATCACCTCCCTGTCTGTGATGTCCTCTTCAATCTTGTCGACCATTTCTTTGAACTTGGTGAAGTAGCTCATGGAGCTTTCGTTTTTGGCCTGCACCAAGTTGTTTAGATCGCCACCGTCACTTTCCGAGCTCCGGCAATGAGAAGCGATCTAGGAACTTGGTCCTCAAGCATGTCCACGTGGTTATGCTACCAGTGCCAAACCATTAAACCATGTCAAAGCCGCTCTCCCGCGAGGGTACTTACGAGGGCTTTGCACATATTGTCGTCTTCATTGGCGACAAAACACATCGTGGCCTCCAGGTGTGCTATGTGACTTCTTGCATTGGTGGACCCAGAATACTTCTCTAGAAGGGGCAACCTGAAACTAGGGGGAGGTCGACTATCTCTCAGTTCCTTGGAAAGAGGTCGAAGAGCAAAGTCAATTCGTTCGACCTTTCCAGCATCCTTTTTCTTCTCCTCCTCCCATTGCTCAAACTTCTTTTTCATCAACAACCATTCCCTAGCATCGGGTCTTTCATCTCTTGGAGGGGGCGCAGCATTTGACTTCTGGCCTTCACTTCTAGGGGGAGTCACCTGCCTACTCCTTCTGTCCCTGTGAGAATGAGCCCTCTCTGATCGAACTGGAGATCTGTGCCTGTCACTTCCTTGTGGCGACCTGCGCCTATAATCTCCGAGTGGCGACCTGCGCCTCTCCTCTCTTACGGGCGACCTGCGCCCGTTCCTGTCTCTATGAGACCCTGACCTCTGCGTCCTGGCTGGCGAAACCTGTCTGTTTCTATTGGCTGTTAAGCGCGTCCTTAAGTCAGACTGAGCCTCTTGCTCCCTGTTTCTGTTGAGGCTAGCCCTTAGGTCGTTACTTGGCACATGAACGACCGTAGGAGCTCGTTGAACTATCCTGTTTTCACCATTCTGCCCCACACCTTCATTTGGCCTCAGACTCCTGGCCTGTTGCCCATTAGAAACCTGAGTAGGGGCCACTCTCTCAGAGCGTATGTCGGCCTGTTCTGCCTCCTCCATGGCTATCAAGTCGGCCAGAATCTGGGCTCGCTCCAACATCATCTCCTTCTTGCTCATGGGGTTGGTGGAGGGGCCTACCCTGTTTCCAACATTCACCTGAGCAGTTGGACGCTTTGGAGGAGGTGGAACTCCTTGCCCATCCATATGCCTTTTCCCTCTCCTTGTGTCAGGCAATCCCCTGCCATCAACGACACTGGTAGAGCGTGTGGCTCTACCATGAGGACGATTTGGTGGGGGAGGAGGCAAGTTCAAGTTTTCAGCATTTGCGTTTGTATTCGTGTTGTTGTTGTTCACTTCTTCATGCCCAAGTGAAGCCTCGGATACGTGTCCCTCTGAAGTCACCATTGTTGCAGGTTGATAGAGTTTTCGAGGTCAAGTTTAAAGCACGATTCCCGGCAATGGAACCAAACTGATGCTGCAGGAATTGTGCTTATCAATAATCCTCCACGTGGCAAGATTAATCACCTAGCTCCTTGACCTGAAATCAGAACCCACGACTAGCCGGATGTGTCTCCGGCGAAGACGCTCGGGCGTGAGAGTAAGAATACAGTTGAATAAAGCTCAAAATGTATTGAATAATGAATTCAGAATACAAAATGGCAGTTACCTTTGCACCGTTGGTAGTGATGATGTATTTATAGGTGATGGTTGTTGTATTTTTGGTGGAGCGATATGTGCTCCGAGATTCTAGCGGCAGTTACTTGTCATGAGAACATGCCTGAAACAGCCCCTGATTTGTAGGGATGCGGTTATGGAAAGGTTTGACCAGGCAAGTCTACTTTAGCTAGCTCGACGCTTGAGTGATTAGGTCGAGGTCGCCACTTGAAGAAGGGTCGACCTGACTGACGGGTAGAGCATGGATCGTACCCGTGTAAGAGTATGGATTATAAGGTCGGGCTAAGTCAGGTCGGGACCAAATAGGTCGGACGTTGGGCTTAGTCGACTGATATTTGGCATGAGTTTTGGGCCTTGCATTGATTGGACCTGACTCTCTTGATACGTTGGGACAATGGCTGCCTTTAGGATTGGGCTATGCTTACTTGGCCCAACTCGACACTTTTGGTATGTTCACACACATTTGCTCCTGCAAATCCTCTTCCATTTTCTCTTGTTGCATATTGTTAATTCTTCCTTGGCCTCCTAGTTGCATAATAGAAGAAGAGGTGATATTGTCCAAGCTCTATTCAGCTCGCCGGAAACTTTAGGTGCAAAGTGCCCCCGGTCCGCACGTTCTATTTTGGGAGACAAGCGATCCAAGAAAAACTCAAGCACACTCGGTGAGGGATCGAATATGTCTTAAGGAGACAGTGGTTTCATTGGGCTCGTGCAGCAAATTCAACTTCTTCTCCTTTTGTATTTTCAGTTTTTGTTTATAAATTGTATTTATAATTTTTTCTGTAATTGTTCACCCTTGTAAGAGTGATCTAGGTACCCAGTTCATACAAAGCAATTTATCCATCCTTGTGAGACCCCAAAAGTTGTGGCGTCATCACATGTTAACATATTGATTAAAAACTTAACGAACATTAGCCACGTGGCTAAATTTGTTTTTAGCAAATTTGTTAACACATTAAGCACATTTTGAAAATTGTGAAAGTTTAGTGAGAATATTTTAAAAAATAATAGTACAGTGATAACATTTAAAAAAGAACTAAACTTTAATGATGAAAATATAATATCTGCATTAGAAAAATACTCCCTCCGTCTCGATTTAATGTTTCTATTTTCCTTTTTGATCCGTCTCAGTTTAAAGTTCCTACTTGCTTTATTTCTAAAATGGCAAAGAATCTTTACTATTCCCCCCACTCATTCTCTCTCATACTTTACTTTTATACTCACAACACCAATCAACTTACTATTCCTTTCACTCATTCTCTCTCTTATTTAATTTTTCATACTCACAATACTTTCACCACCTACACCTTTTTCTTAATCTCCGTGCAAAACCTACTAGGTGTGATAAATCAAGACGGAGGGAGTACAATACTCACTCCGTCCCATTTCATATTTCACCCTTTTGAATATGCACGCAAATTAAGAAAAAAGATAAGTGGAGAAAGTGTTGTGAGTATAAAAATAAAATAGGAGAGAGAATGAGTGGAGATAATAGTAAATTTGAAAAGTGTTGCGAGTATAAAAGTGAAATAGAAGAGAGAATTAGTGGGTGGAAATAGTAAAAATTCTTTGTCATTTTAGGAAAGATAAAGCTTTTAACGAGACACCAATTTTGACAAAAGGTGAAGCTTTAAATGAGACGGAATGAGTATATAATAAGTGTTGATGTTGTTTTTTTAATTTTCTTAATAATGTGCTCCTTAGTTATGTTTATATTTCTTATTTATAATAAAATTTATTAATTATGTAATGTATAAATATAATACTTATTTAATTTTAAGTTTAAGAAAAACAATACTCCCTCCGTCCCATAAAACATTACCCATTTTACTATTTTGGACGTCCCACTTTAAAGTCTCACTTTCCTAAAAAGAAAATTTTTTAATACTTCTTTATTCATGGGACTCACTTGTCATACTCACAACAATTTTCAAATTTACTATTCTCTTCACTCATTCTCTCTCCTCCCACTCACAACACCTACTTTAATAACATTATTCCTTATTTTCCGTTCTCAACAATAAAGGGGTAATGTTTTGTGGGACGGAAGAAGTATTTAATAAGAAAAAAAAAAAAAATTATATTGAAGAGAAGACAAGCACACGTCTAAGGATGGTGGTGAGTAGAGTGCAAGGCTGTACCCACGGAATCTGCGGTGCCTTCTACCCAATCCTTCTTTTTCTACCCTCTTCATATTCTATTTAATTTGATAGGAGTATCCGTACAAAATCTATTTAAGTATATGTGCAATCACTAAATTCTTTATAATGTTTGGCTTTGAGATGCTATAGACTCTCCTTTTCATATAAAATTTCATAAATAAATTTTATACGGATATTAATAAAATGTGTAAATGTTGTAAGCATAAAAAATGATTTTGGTGGGATAGAAATAGTAAGTTGATTGGTGTTGTAAATATAAAATAGAAGAGAGAATGAGTGAGAGAAATAATAAAAAAAAATTGACGTTTTAGAAAAATGAAATTTTATATGAGGCGCTCAAAATGGTAAAAGTAAAATCTTATACTACTGGACGGATGGAGTATACTCCTATCGTCACACCTCAATTCGGATTTATTTATTTTTCCTTTTTGTCTATTCCACTTTAAATTATACTTTATAAAATAGCAAAAATATTTACTATTTTTCACGCTCATTATTTTTTTTATTTTACTTTTATACTCGCAATATAATTAACTTACTATTTCTCTCACTTATTTTTTTTATACTAAATTTTTCATACTTTCAACAACTCTCTACTATATTTTTTCTTAATCACTGTGTTCAAAAAGTTAATTCGATTTGAGCCGTGTAACGAAGGAAGTATACTGGACAAAATGGAAGGGGCATGATTTTTGAGATCTTTGGTAAGTTAAAACATTTACTCTCCATTTTCGATTTTTATTTGTATAAAAACTCTTATTCTTAAATTTAAGTGGGTAAAATAAGTAAACATCTTAAAATATTTTTATACAGATAATTTTTATTTAACTTAAAAATTATAATAAAATAAAAATATAAAATTAAATATTTAAATTGTCAAATAGAAATATCTTCACGATGGCACAGAAGGAGTAAATTAAAAGAACTTTTTTAATTTACAACTTATTTTATTTTAATTAAAGCCTCATTTGTTTTTCATTTTCAATTTGTATTTAGATTTGAATGTGTCGATTCATCGGACATAAAACTCAAACTGTTTTTTTTCCCATTCATATATTATGAATACCTCTTATTTTTCACTTAATATTCAGATTTGATACTATCACACTTATTTGTGCTCAAATGTTTTATTTCCATATATATATTTTCCATACACTAGTAATTTCAAAAATATTCAACCCAAACACTAGATCAGTAACTGTTCATCCTATCTGTCTACTCCATTCAATATTGTGATCCTAATTTAAGATGTAAATTTAGATGAATAATCAAATAAATTAAATAATTCAGAAATCAGTTTTTGTACGACAAAAAAAAAAATGTTTTTATGAATTACTACGGAAAGAAGGGAGTATGAACTATGTAAAGTATTGTAGATTGTTAAAGATATGGTTGTCAAATAGTAGGTCAAATATTTTGGTGTTGAATATAAATATTTCTCTAGCTTTATTAAATTCGGAATACTCAACAAAATGTATATTACGTCATAATGATAGTATTAATAAATTAAGCTAGTATTAACATATCATTAACACTATGTATTCAATTGTGATATTCCCATTCCACATCTAAAATATGTGAGAATTTAGTGTAATTTATAGAAGATTCATACACTACTATTAAGTATCAAATCATTCATTGAACTTTTGAAAATCTGTGATGGACTATAGTTAATCCAAATAATGAGATGCTTAGTGGGCCAGTGTGTCAGATAGTTACAAATGGATTGATTGACTTTTGGAAATAATTGTAGGGTGAGGCCAAGGGAAATGCACTAGAAACTTAACCCACTTATTAATTATTTTCATTTGCATTAAAACTCCTTAATTATATGAAATAAATTAGCTCCATCTAGATTTTCAAACCAAGTCACTAGCTTTCATTGCAACTAAAAGTACATTTTTCGTACTACTTTAAAGCCGCTCTTTCATTGTGACAATCAATTTATCGACGATTGCACATCTATATAGAATTTTTCATCTTCTAAATGAGTCCCCGATTATATCGTAGCACCATCTAGTTACATTTATTAATGCAAGTGATGTTTTATTTCAAGAAAAATGTTATTACTCCGTATTATTTTATTTGATTTTTTGTAATATAATTTGTGATTAGAGTGTGTATAGAGTTCATTTCTGCCCACCCTCGAAGCGTATCACAATTTCAGTATCAATCTTTCTAGAGTAGGTCTGCTGAGAAACGCGTTTCTCCATAACTATGGAGAAACGCGTTCTTAATAGCCAGAAGCAATGCATTTGATAGCCAGAAAAAAATTTCTGGATATCAGTCTCAAAGGGTTCTCGGATATCCGAAAGCTTTGGAAAGGATATCCAGAAGCCTTTGGGTGGATATCCAGAAAAAATAGATTTGAAGCCAAATCCAAGGCCAAGACCAGAAATTGCTTATTGAAGGTTTCTGGATATCCATAAACCTTCAAATGTATATCCAGAAACCATCAAATGAATATCCAGAAACATATTTGAAGCCAAATCCAAGGCCAAGACCAGAAAATGCTTATTGAAGGTTTTACGGATATCCGAAAACCTTCAAATGTATATCCAGAAACCATCGAATGAATATCCGAAACATTTTGAAAGTTTCGGATATCATTTGAAAGGTTCACGGATATCACTTTCATATTCTCGGATATCCTTTCGAAAGGGTTACGGATATCCGGAACCTTTGAAGCGATATCCAGAAGTAACCATGGACAAGGTCATGGCCAATGCAAAAAGTTTCTGGATATCCTTTCAATAGCTTCTGGATATCCGTAACCCGTTTCTCCATAACTTATGGAGAAACGCGTTTCTCCCTAGATTTTACGATCTTTCTATAGTCATAATTGAAAGTAAAACCATGAAGAAAAAATTAACTGTAATATTTAACTGTGGACATTATATTTTTTTTTTTGGACGATTTTCTATGCCAGAAAATGAAAAGAGTGGTTGAACTCTAACGCTAACCTAAAATGAGACCCGATTTTATCACAAACCAAACCGTATAAGATATGTCATGCTATGTTGTCATTAGACTAGTTACTAAGTTGTTAGATACTCTCTCTGTCCTGCTATAAATTGTACATTTTTTTCATTGGACGCAGGGGCGGAGCCAGGAATTGGCCGAGGGGGGGCAAGATTTCACGGGGGTTCGGGGTCAGCGCCCCCGAAAAAAAAAAAATCGGGTCGGACAAGTAAAAAATGGGTCGAATCCATGAAAAACAAATAAATAAGGAAAAATGTCATAATATTTCATACACAAAATCATGTTCAAATTAGTTCATCATAACGGGAAATAACCGAAAAAAAAAAATTAATACAAATCTATCCATTGATAAACCTAAACGAACAAAAAATACAATTGAAAACTTATCAATTTGTGAAGAAATTAAAAATTAATCAACACATTTAAATTTATAAACTCCATTCAAATTTGTAGAGAGAGAGAGAGGAAATTACCGAGAGAGAGAGAGAGAGACGGCAGCAGCAAGGAGGAGAAGGAGGAGGAGCGGCGGCGGCGTCGAGGAGGAGGAGCGGGCCGAGCGGCGGCGGCAAGGGGCGGAGAAATTGGCTAGGTTTTTGTCGAGTGAGAGAGGAAATGACGTCCTCTCTGTTTTTAAAAATATTTTATAGTTATTTTTAAAAAAAATATTATAATCTCAGTGAGTGTTGTTGCTATGAATATTTAGGCTCCGTTTGTTTCACCGTAAAACATTTTCCGGAAAATGTTTTCCGGAAAATAACCTGTTTTACGGTGTTTGGTTAGCCCCCGGAAAATGTTTTCCGGAAAATAACTCGTTTTCCGCTGTTTGGTTGCCTAAGTAAAACGTTTTTCGGAAAACATTTTACGCCCTTCCTAAGTAAAACGACCTACTGACCTTGTCCTAAGTAAAACATTTTCCGGAAAACGGAGGCCTTAATGTACAACTCATATTACGCCCGGTACAACCACCCCACTGCCTATCCCACCCCCCACCCCCCACCCCCCAAAAAAAAATTTTTTTTTAATTTTTTTGTAATTGCCCCCCCCACCCACCCCCCCAAAAAAATTTTTTTTTTTTTTTTTTTGTAATCGCCCCCTACCCCCGCCTACCCCCCCCCCACCCCCCACCCACCCCCCAAAATTTTTTTTTTTTTTTTTTTTTTTTTGTAATCGCCCCCTACCCCCTGCCTGCCCCCCACCCCCCACCCCCCCACCCCCACTCCCCCAAAAAAAAAAATTTTTTTAATTTTTTGTAATTCGCCACCCCCCACCCCCCCTCTACCCCACCCCCCACCCCCCACCCACCCACCCCCCAAAAAATTTTTTTTTTTTTTTTTTTTTTTTGTAATCGCCCCCTACCCCCTCGCCTACCCCCCCACCCCCCCAAAAAAATTTTTTTTTTAAATTTTTTTGTAATTGCCCCCCACCCCAAATTCTTCTACCCCACCCCCACCCCCCCAAAAATTTTTTTTTTTTTTTTGTAACGCCCTACCCTCTCACCCACCCCCCCACCCCCAAAAAAAAATTTTTTTTTTAATTTTTGTAATTGCCCCCCACTTTAAAAAATTTTTTTTTTTTTTTTTTTATGTCGCCCCCTACTTGCCTACCCCCCACCTCCCACCCCCCCCCAAAAAATTTTTTTTTTTTTTGTAATCGCCCCCTGCCCCCTGCCTACCCACCCCCACCCCACCCCAAAAAAATTTTTGGGGGGTGGGGAGGCAAAAAATACATTACAAAAAAAAAAAAAAATTTTGGGGGTGGGGGTGGGTGGGGTAGGCAGGCAGGGTGGCGATTACAAAAAAAAAAAAAAAAAAATTTTGGGGGGGGGGCTAGAGCGAGATAGGGGGCGATTACAAAAAAAAAAAAAAAAATTTGGGGGGGTGGGTGAGAGGGGGTGGGGTAGGTCACCTTGTGAAATATGAGTCGTTTTTACAAACACCCCAAAACATTTTACACTCCTTCCTCCGTAAAATATTTTCCTCCGTAAAATATTTTACGCTCTACCTCCGTAAAACATTTTACAGGAAAACATTTTACAGGAAAATATTTTCCAGAAAACGTTTTCCGAAAAACATTTTACGTCGAAACAAACGGAGCCTTATTGTGCATTTGTATTAGTTATAGAACCAAACATAAATTTCATGTGTGCAGTTGACCCACTCATTTCCTTCCCTCAGCACTTCATCCAATTCCTTTTCTTTTCTTTTTTTTTTTTTTTTTTAATATTCCACATTATTTCATTCCCACTTGCCAATAAAATAATTTAGCATGTAACCTTTACAACATATTAAACAACTTTAATCCAATCATTAGGGTTTACTTTCTAACTAATGATAGCGAATTTTAGTTTAATTTTTTTGCTCAATTACGATTAATGAAAGTAAAGTCTTGATTTAAACAATGCAATGGAGGATTGAAAAATCACCTTTCCAACAGAGGTGTGCGCGATACGGTACGGTACGGTACGGTTCGGTTCGATTTTGAGATAAAACCGATACCGTATCGAATATTTTCGGTTTATTGAATATCAAAATCGTTTGAGTTTGGTTTTCATTCAGTTTGGTGTTTTGGTTTTTGATTTCGGTTGTAAATCGGTTCGATTTTTTTTTTCGATTTTTAAAAGCGTTACCATTGCTATACTTTTTCATCTTTTTTATGTTTTTCCAACATTGCCTATTTTTTAAAAAAAAAAATCAAGCAAAACCATGAACTTATACAGAGTTGAGAAATAAAGACATGTAAAAACATGTTAACGAATTAATGAATTATTAATTAACCACTTTATCAAGTAATGAATATTTTATTTTAGTGTGCATAATTAGATAAGTAAGTGAAATATGTAATTAAATGTAAAATGCATATAAATTTGTATATAAATTTCCAAAAATACTAGTAAAACAACATTGTTTTAGTATAATCGGTACGGTTCGATTTTTCATATCGGTAGCCAAATAGAAAAACCGTACCATATCGAAAAGTTCGGTTTCTACTTAAAAAACGAAATCGCACATTTCGATTTTAGTCGATTATTTGATAATTTCGATTCGATTTTTTCGGTTCGGCACGATTTTTTCGGTGTTTTGAAATTTCTTGCACACCCCTACTTTCCAATAAAGAGAAATCACAAGTAAATAGTATTTAGTAA
The DNA here is from genome assembly GCA_022495995.1 of Adenophora triphylla var. japonica. Taxonomy (NCBI): domain Eukaryota; kingdom Viridiplantae; phylum Streptophyta; class Magnoliopsida; order Asterales; family Campanulaceae; genus Adenophora; species Adenophora triphylla. The sequence continues at coordinate 160,079 of JAFEMH010003755.1, forward strand.
AATTAGATCTCCTAATCTTTAATTTCTAGAGGGAAAACGAGAGCGAACATATTCGCACTTTAGGGCACATTTTTCTAACACAATACTCCCTCCGTCCTACACTAGTGTAGATTATTTTTTAGGCATGAAAATTAAGAAAAAGTAGGAGAGAGAAATAGGTGAAGGAGATGTTTATGAGTATGAAAAATTAAATAGGAGAGAGAATGAGTGGGAGAAATAGTTAGGAGAGAGAATGTTGTGAATGTAAAAGTAAAATAGGAGGGAGAATGAGTGTATGAAATAGTAAATATTTTTTGCCATTTTAAATAATTCACACTAATGTAAAACGAATTAAAAAGAAAATAAATCCACACTAGTGTAGGTAGAAGGGAGTATATCAAATGAAAAATGGGTCAATTTTGCTGCTCACATCTGAGGGTAGGATAAGTCTCGGTGCATTCCGTGACGTTAATTTGAATTTGTCTCAATTATCACCCTCTTAATAATAAATTGACTACTTTACCCTCACTTGTTGGAATAACTATTACACAATAATAGAAAATTGTAGAAAACTAAATAAAACAAAATTACACAAAAGAAAAGATAAGGAAAAAGATTTGTCGAGGAATCCGAGTCGTGTGAAATCACACTCTCCTTAAGACAAATTACGCCCCCTCACCACGTTGTGCTTGAGTTGTTACGGAACGCTTGCCTCCCAGGATGAAACGGAGTAACCGGACGGTGGTTGCACAAGAATACCTCCGGCGAACTGAAGTCGATGCTTGAGCTTTATCACCACAAATGCTGTGAGGACCCCAACCCGGAACCTACACGTGTCCCAAACTGGAGTATCCTCAAACTAACCCAAATATCAAAAACTTTTAAAATCTTTATTTAAACTTCCAAAATAAATATAAGTATTATAACCATTTTCAAAATAAGTCTACACCTTTTCACAATGGAGAAATAGTTGACTAACTTAGAAAGTACGAAACTGTTTAGTTACAAAAGACATTGGTTATAACAATAAATGAAGATTTAATAATACAATTCCCGCAAATGATTTATACTAAAGTACACTTTCTATACCAATCTAATCAAACCCAACAATTCCCAAAATATAACCTCCAAACTCCTCACCGCCCTTACTTGGCCGGTCCATCTGTCTCGGAATCTAAAACAGTAAAGGGAGAGGGGTGAGAATAAATCTCAATGAGCTATTATGAATGCAGCAATATGCCATATAAGATGCAACACATCCAAAAGACATATCCACATAACCCGAGAGGCTCCCTGCCGCCAACCGTCCCATACCGGTTGGAAACAACGACCATCTCAGCATGAATATATCACAACACATAAGTACGATAAAGTAACACTTAGAAGGATACTGAGCCAAGGTTTCATCTCCAAAAGGATATACACAACCGAGCAAAGAAGAATTGAAGAAGCGGTTCCGGAACCATGAACAATAACGATACCATAGGGATTCGACACACACAGTCATATCCCCGGTGAAACTAGACCATCTACCTCAAAAGGAGATGCTAGCCCACAAATCCCACACAAGGGGGACAATTGGGTTACCAATGTATGAATTATAATGAACTTGGCTCGATGCCATTATAATTCCATACATTGTCCAACAAACAAATAAATGAATACCAAATTGGATTTACATAACTAAGCACAAGTAATAACATACTTGCTTAACCAAACATTGTATGATCCAAAGTAGGGATACATACCACAACAAAGATATCATGAAGATAGCAATACTATATCAAGTATTCAACATATTAGCACAACGGCTATAAATCTTTGTATCAACATGTACAGTTTAGGAATTCCAAAGTAGGGAATCCTACAACAATATCATAACGACGTAAATACTATAACAAGTATTCAACATTTTCAAGCACATAATGGATACTTGAATACAATCCACAAAAAGGGATAACAATATATCAACATGGTAAATATACTCATGTCCAACCAATATCATAGTGCAACAATAAATCAACACACTATGCACAATATAAACAATGTATATGAACTCAAGTAAGGCAAAGAAGTATCATCAATCCATCTTACAAGGTCATTGCACAATAATACCAGGCCTCTATGAAGGTTCAAGTTCAATTTACCACGTGGCAGTCACAATCTATAAGTGTTCAAATAAGGTTGCTAAATAAATTCTGGTTCAGATTCAAAGTTAAATTGCTGAAGGCTTGGGCGACCGCCCACCTCCTCTTGGGCGACCGCCCAAGAGGCTTTCTAAGGCACACCAAATTGCCGGACACTTGGGCGGCCGCTCACGCCCCTTGGGCGACCGCTCAAGTGCCTGGACCAAAATTTCCGTATTTCTTTAAGTCATTTTCTTACCATTTTCTCTTCCTTTCCAAATTTCCTTCTACTCTAAACTCAAGAACAACCAAAGGATTTCCTAGATTGCCAAAGTTCCTTCTAACTCATCTAACCCAACATCAAGGAACCCTAGATCATGGATCATTTCACATTACACCCAAATCAAATCCTCTAGATTATCTCCTAAGAACATTAAATCCATCATATTTCCTTTTCTACTCATTCAACTTCCCATAAAATTCCCAAAGCATGAATCAAGCATCCTAAGAACAAGGAGACATTTAAGAAGAGTATGAACAAATAGTAGAAGGGAAGTCATAACAATTCTCATCCTAATCCATGTAATCCAGAAATGATTAAATCTTATATCATTTACCCTTTTCACTATCACTTTCCAAGTATAATTTCCATAATTTAATTAACCCATTTGCTTACCTTCTTGACCCATTTTAATAACACATTCCAAATTAAATCTTCTAAACTAATTTCACCCATTTCTTATAATCAAATCAACCCCTAAGGACCATAACATCATTCTATGTCATTTATCACATTCTCAAGTCCAAAAAGTGGTCTAAAGCAATAGACAACCATTATCATCACAAGAATAACATTAGCAAATTTATGAGCATTCATAGAAGGGAAGGGTCATAATAACTCACTTCAAAATGGGAAATGGATCATGGATTTCTTTGGCTTGATGAATTCCTCTTGGTCTCCCGATTCCAACAGTGCTCCCGGATCTAAAAATGGTGAAAGATTGATCTTGGGAGGGGCCTTGGAAGGTGAAGCTCCAACAATGGTTTCCATGGAAAGTTTGAGAGAGAAAGGGAGGAGGAAGAAGATGAAGAAGGAGGATGATGGAGGGAGAGGGAGTAAATAAATGGTAAAGGGGAAAAGGGGGGGGGGCCGGCCAAGAGGGAGGGTTTTGGGGGAATTTGTCCCCCACACAAAAATTCCCTATAACAATTCTTTCATAAATTAAAATAATTCTCCCAATCAACAACATTTTATTTGTCCATTTATTACTACTACATTCTATTACTTTATTTATTTCTAATTATTATTTTTCCCCTAGAATATTATTTATTTTCTTATCATTTTATCCTAATATAAGAAATTTAAAGATATAAAATGAACACATAATATTAACGATAATATTAAAAGCACATAATATGAAGTTAAATTAGTGCCTAGGGTTAGGGTCGTTACACTCACTCCCCCTTAAAGAAAATTCGTCCCGAATTTGACTGTCACTTACCTAACTGATCAACCCGCATCGGTTACAAGTATACATCAAACTTCAATTTCCAAATAGTCTCTTCAATGTTGTGATTCTTCTTTCAAAGAAATTAAATTTCTAATTCCATTAATAATATGATGTTACCACTTAATGATCCAAGCATACTATGCAAATATCACTAACACGAATTTTCCGATCTCAATGAAAATATAAATAAATAAAGTATTACAACTTAGGTCACCAAATACATTACAATATCACATTAAAACTTCAAATACTCTACAATTTGCTTCAAGTCGCCTTATAAGCCAAATCACCAACCCTTTCTAAAACTTCAAATGGATTAACAAATTTTGGCGCCAATCTACCTTAGGCCTTGCTTCTCTAACCTCAACCCAACAAATTAGAGATCGATATTTTCTTCCCAAACTATGCCTCATACGGTTTTATCTCAATGTTAGAATGATAACTACCATTATACGCACTTACCACTGGTAACCATACGTACTATTGACCACTAACATCCCTTGTTCATGCCCGTAGCATATCATCAGCAACAAGTAATGATTCCTCAACTTTTCACAAGGTTAAACTTAGTAGCATTCCTACCTTCCCAGAGAACCTTCCCGAACGATGTCTATCTAACCCATTTAACACTATGGGTTTTATACAATCGAACTATCCCCTAACATATGTGAGGACTTTATTAATAACATTTCATCAAGCTATATATATAACGAGTAGAAAATGTAATTCAATTTTCTATAACAAAATAACATACCCTTCATTACTCCCAATGCAACTAATTCACAAAATCTATAGTGTTAAAACTCTCAAGTTCAACCTAGAACTCTAAATATTTTAATAAATCTTCTAACGTCAACATTCTATTATCACAATTCGATGTTCCAATTATGTTCAGACTAGTGACAAATCAATATTCAAATTGAAGGGTTGGCCGCCCACAACGGAGCCGATCCAACTCCAAAACAAAACCGAGTCTATTGTGATCGACACAATAATAACCCCACATTTATCAATTCGTTTTTTTTTTTTTTCGGACCAAAACTTGAATACAATTAATCATTATAGGGAAACTAGGTTGCAATTTCTACTTGCTTCTGAACAATTTATATCTTTAGGATACCAAGTCTTTCTAAAGATTACAACATCTTTCAAAATTCCAAAGGATAATATAAAAAGAGATTCAAAGAGACCGAATGGTTTATTTATTTAAAACCGGCCCATACCGCTTTAATTAACTAAACCACTCACAATTTAAGAAATTTCAAAAGATTGATAAGCTAACAAAATAACTTGAGTGATTTAATTATCTACAACCGTCCCATACCAGTGGTAGATAGTTAAATTACTCACCGATTTCAATTTACACGAAAATGGTTTACTGACCTTATTAAATCAATTATCCCCGAAGGGCACAATTGCTCATACCGAAGTTCAACACACACTTCCAAGTTTTAAAACACATTTAAACAATTCTAACATATTATTCTTGTTTAACTTCTATTTATAGTGTAGCCACCACTCATAATATTTTACTTAGTTGAATTCTCTGTAAGAAAACACAATCTCGCAATACTATTATTATCCTTGATAAATAACACTAAAACAATCACTAAGATTATAAACTAGGTAAATCATCCTCAAATTGCAATTAACCTTAACAGTGCAAACTAACTTACTTCTTGTTAACCATCAACAACTCAAAATCCGCATAACGCCAATATCTCTCAAGCATCACACTAATCCCTCATATGAGTCACACAACTAAATCGACCTATAGGGTATAATCATTCTAAAGTATCCTTTCTTCCCATAAGATTCATCCTCATTTTCCTTTCTCATCAAATGCTAATCGTCTCTCAAAACAAACCATATATATACATTACCAATTTCGAAGTTGATCCTTTAAGTCACCAATAACCTGTATCTATTAGACTTCTTCGCATTTACCCTATTTACCTCTCCATACTAATACACAATCCACAATTCGAAATGGTCATACTAGATATAAATGTTGTCTTAAGTATATCCTTAAAGCAATTTTCCACTGAAATTGTAACACTCCGAAAATTCAACTAATAACCATTGAGTATCCTACTAGTTTCTAAAATCATTCATACAAATCGTCAACAAGTGCTAACGAATACTTATTCTTCACAGCTTACCTATTTAAGATCTCTATAACCCTTTGATTAACCACCAAGTATCATCTTTTCTAATATAGTACTAATTTATCCTTACGAAGAGTCGCTAAGCTAATTATCTGCTTTATCAAATACTTTCCCAAGATGAATCATCAAGTCCATCATCCTAATTAGTGTCCTCTATCTAGGAATCCGAATACCAAATTAGTACCTTATAGCCACTCAAAATCTCAACATCCGGGTATGATACTTGATGAAAATCTATTTTGAAACTCACATAGAAAACACCACTTAGATTATCACTTTCAACACTAGTCTCATATCTCTAGTCTTCACTATGAGACACCAATGAATAACTAATCATGCAACTATACAACCATAAACTACTCTTAATTAGGCCATACACCTAACCTCAACTAAGAGTTTACCAATTCATTTACTATCGGTATACGAGATAATTCAAGGTTCTTCTAAATCAATTATAACACACAATCCAAATAACCTTCACATTTCTTAGGTCATACTTTCGACATTTACGCATATAGACATAACATCAATTTATAATTTACCCGCCTCAATCATACACGGAGGCAAATCAAACATAGATAAGGAGACTCGCTTCTTGCGACAGTCCTCCTCAAACACAACAACTACTCAAATAATTCAGATTAATATAACGATGATTCATGGATTGGTACTCGACCAAATCCACCGGCAATACATGCCCACTAAATCACAACTACCAAGATAATTAAGGATGATTCGAGGTACGACCCCATCGGAGTAGAACCTCCAGCACATAAGGCAACTCTTAGGTCATATGCAAATAACAACGAAAGGTAATGCCACATGAGAACGAACGAACGAGGATTTATAAAAGTATGAACCCTAACTCCTGAGACAGGTAAAATACCTCAATTGATGGTGGAGGAATCTATATTTCCATAACTCACCTTTCCTTGATTCCTTGGTTGGCTAATATCATTTTCTGTCCTTGAACAAATTCCTGCATTAAACTCTCGACGTAAGTTATCGCACACTCTCACTCAGCTAGACTCTACCCGAGAATTCTAACCGAAGCTCGATAATTAACCGGTGAGGACCCCAACCCGGAACCTACATGTGTCCCAAGCTGGAGTATCCTCAAACTAACCCAAATATCAAAAACTTTTAAAATCTTTATTTAAACTTCCAAAATAAATATAAGTATTATAACCATTTTCAAAATAAGTCTACACCTTTTCACAATGGAGAAATAGTTGACTAACTTAGAAAGTACGAAACTGTTTAGTTACAAAAGACATTGGTTATAACAATAAATGAAGATTTAATAATACAATTCCCGCAAATGATTTATACTAAAGTACACTTTCTATACCAATCTAATCAAACCCAACAATTCCCAAAATATAACCTCCAAACTCCTCACCGCCCTTACTTGGCCGGTCCATCTCGTCTCGGAATCTAAAACAAGAAGGGAGAGGGGTGAGAATAAATCTCAATGAGCTATTATGAATGCAAAGCAATATGCCATATAAGATGCAACACATCCAAAAGACATATCCACATAACCCGAGAGGCTCCGCCGCCAACCGTCCCATACCGGTTGGAAACAACGACCATCTCAAAGATGAATATATCACAACACATAAGTACGATAAAGTAACACTTAGAAGGATACCGAGCCAAGGTTTCATCTCCAAAGGATATACACAACCGAGCAAAGAAGAATAGCTGAAGAAGCGGTTCCGGAACCATGAACAATAACAGCACCATAGTGATTCTCGACACACGCCATATCCCCGGTAAAACTAGACCATCTACCTCAAAAGGAGATGCTAGCCCACAAATCCCACACAAGGGGGACAATTGGGTTACCAATGTATGAATTATAATGAACTTGGCTCGATGCCATTATAATTCCATACATTGTCCAACAAACAAATAAATCAATACCACTGGATTTACATAACTAAGCACAAGAATAACATACTTGCTTAACCAAACATTGTATGATCCAAAGTAGGGATACATACCACAACAAAGATATCATGAAGATAGCAATACTATATCAAGTATTCAACATATTAGCACAACGGCTATAAATCTTTGTATCAACATGTACAGCTTAGGAATTCCAAAGTAGGGAATCCTACAACAATATCATAACGACGTAAATACTATAACAAGTATTCAACATTTTCAAGCACATAATGGATACTTGAATACAATCCACAAAAAGGGATAACAATATATCAACATGGTAAATATACTCATGTCCAACCAATATCATAGTGCAACAATAAATCAACACACTATGCACAATATAAACAATGTATATGAACTCAAGTAAGGCAAAGAAGTATCATCAATCCATCTTACAAGGTCATTGCACAATAATACCAGGCCTCTATGAAGGTTCAAGTTCAATTTACCACGTGGAAGTCACAATCTATAAGTGTTCAAATAAGGTTGCTAAATAAATTCTGGTTCGTATTCAAAGTTAAATTGTCAAGGCTTGGGCGACCGCCCACCTCCTCTTGGGCGACCGCCCAAGAGGCTTTCTAAGGCACACCAAATTGCCGGACACTTGGGCGGCCGCTCACGCCCTCGGGCGACCGCTCAAGTGCCGGACCAAAATTTCCAGATTTCTTTAAGTCATTTTCTTACCATTTTCTCTTCCTTTCCAAATTTCCTTCTACTCTAAACTCAAGAACAACCAAAGGATTTCCTAGATTGCCAAAGTTCCTTCTAACTCATCTAACCCAACATCAAGGAACCCTAGATCATGGATCATTTCACATTACACCCAAATCAAATCCTCTAGATTATCTCCTAAGAACATTAAATCCATCATATTTCCTTTTCTACTCATTCAACTTCCCATAAAATTCCCAAAGCATGAATCAAGCATCCTAAGAACAAGGAGACATTTAAGAAGAGTATGAACAAATAGTAGAAGGGAAGTCATAACAATTCTCATCCTAATCCATGTAATCCAGAAATGATTAAATCTTATATCATTTACCCTTTTCACTATCACTTTCCAAGTATAATTTCCATAATTTAATTAACCCATTTGCTTACCTTCTTGACCCATTTTAATAACACATTCCAAATTAAATCTTCTAAACTAATTTCACCCATTTCTTATAATCAAATCAACCCCTAAGGACCATAACATCATTCTATGTCATTTATCACATTCTCAAGTCCAAAAAGTGGTCTAAAGCAATAGACAACCATTATCATCACAAGAATAACATTAGCAAATTCATGAGCATTCATAGAAGGGAAGGGTCATAATAACTCACTTCAAAATGGGAAATGGATCATGGATTTCTTTGGCTTGATGAATTCCTCTTGGTCTCCCGATTCCAACAGTGCTCCCGGATTTAAAAATGGTGAAAGATTGATCTTGGGAGGGGCCTTGGAAGGTGAAGCTCCAACAATGGTTTCCATGGAAAGTTTGAGAGAGAAAGGGAGGAGGAAGAAGATGAAGAAGGAGGATGATGGAGGGAGAGGGAGTAAATAAATGGTAAAGGGGAAAAGGGGGGGGGGCGGCCAAGAGGGAGGGTTTTGGGGGAATTTGTCCCCCACACAAAAATTCCCTATAACAATTCTTTCATAAATTAAAATAATTCTCCCAATCAACAACATTTTATTTGTCCATTTATTACTACTACATTCTATTACTTTATTTATTTCTAATTATTATTTTTCCCCTAGAACATTATTTATTTTCTTATCATTTTATCCTAATATAAGAAATTTAAAGATATAAAATGAACACATAATATTAACGATAATATTAAAAGCACATAATATGAAGTTAAATTAGTGCCTAGGGTTAGGGTCGTTACAAATGCAATGCAAGGAGGCCAAGGAAAATATTTTTTCAATATGCAACAAGAGAAAGAGGAGAGGAATTCTGGAAAAATCTGTGTGTCTTACTCTCTTGTTGTGTTCTTGCCATTATATAATCCAAGTAGATAACAGAAAATTAAACCATGTTTTAATTTTCTTAATTAATACAATTATTTTAACATAATTGCATAATTATTTGGCTCATAAACTCCCTTTGATCAGTTATATGGCTGTTGAAATTACACATTCATTAACAGCCTTTTGAGCTGTTACAAAACATGGTAAAATCATTTTTCCCGTACAGCCACTGGAGCCCAGGCGCCCGCCTCGGGGAACGCGAGGCGCCCGCCTCAAAGAGGTTCTATGGCCAGCTCCTCTACTGACTTCCATGCGGCCGCCTCGGACAGCTTCAGGCGCCCGCCTCGGAGTCTTGCCAATGGCCTGCACCTTCTGGAGTCGAGGCGCCCGCCTCAGGCAGGTCCAGAAAAATTGGGTCAAGTTTTTGGAAAAAAAATGTAAAAAGTGGGCTCGCGCGGACAGGCTATTTCGGAGCTACATTCGTGTCCGCAGGACGCGCATGCACATGAGTTCGGTAGTCCGAAGCCTATTTCGGTCCATGATTTGCACCCCCCCTGCGCACCTGTGCGCGAGAGAGAGCCTCTATGTACCACAATCTTACTCCCTACCAAAGTGTAGGAGTATTTAAACTTAGCCACTTTTTCATCTTTTTCCAATGTGGGATAACCACATTTTACCCATTCCAACCCATTAACTTTGAGCCTTCATATCTCATTCATTTCTCAACCATTTTGAACAAATGAATATATGATTTCAATGTACTCATGGAGTAGAACACAATCCAACAATCAATTTGTCATTTTAACAAATAACAAATTAAGAAAATAACACATTATTTCCTTCAAAACACACTTTTTTCCAACAATCCCCCACATGAAGGAATAATGCGGAATTGGTGATAAAGCCCGGCAGATGAAAACTTGCATACGAAGATGTGGGAATGCCCATTGAATCTTCGCTCGTACAAGCATATTTACTCTACTCGCAAATCGATAGACGCGATGTCCTTGAATCGTTATGCTTTTTGTGTAGCCGATCATATACTTGACACAAGTATCGTCCTAACATACTTCAATTCTCATAGCTATGTTCAATCATGGCCCTGAACATACGCCTGGTTCTGCGAGAGGGTCTAAGAATTGAGCCTCACACAATTCTCCTCGAAGCGGCCCCACTTCTCTCTCACATAGGTGATTTCTTAAAGGTAACCCGTATTACCCCGCTCGAATTTTCGACGCGTAAGAATCATTAAAAGCCATAGGCTTATCCTTGTCCTTTCGGGATGTCACTAATAGGAATGGACTTGGGGTAGTTTCCCACACAGTGACGCTACAAGTCGTTTAACGGTTAGGTTGTCCCATTGAATCTAGTTCTTGGGATCTCCAGTCATCTAGATTGGGTTTTCATTGTGTTTAACTTTTCAGAGGCTTTAGTCCCATTTCCCTCGTCGAGCTTTCAACTAACTCTCTATTTAACCCTTTGGTTAACGGATCCGCTAAATTTTCCTTTGACTTAACATAGTCAATGGATATTGTGCCAGTTGAGAGTAGTTGTCTAATGGTATTATGTATTCGACGAATGTGTCTCGACTTACCATTATACATATGATTGTGTGCCCTTCCAATCGCCGATTGGCTATCACAATGTATACATATTGATGGCACGGGCTTCGTCCATCTTGGAATATCTTCTATAAATTGGCGTAGCCACTCGGCTTCTTCACCACATTTATCTAACGCTATAAACTCAGATTCCATCGTGGATCTAGCTATAACCGTTTGTTTAGAAGATTTCCATGATATAGCCGCTCTGCTAATGTGAATACAAATCCGCTCGTAGACCTTGAGTCTTTTATATCGGATATCCAATTAGCATCGCTATACCCTTCAATTACCGCGGATGTCTAGTATAGTGTAAAGCATAATCGCGAGTATATCTTAAGTACCTTAGTACTCTCACTATACCATTCCAATGTTCCGCTCCGGATTACTTGTATACCGACTCGGTTTGCTAACCGTGTAAGCAATATACGGTCTAGTACAACTCATCAAGTACATTAGACTTCCAATGATTCTCGAGTATTCAACTTGAGAAACTGTGTCACCTCTATTCTTTGATAGATGTTGACTCATGTCTATTGGGGTTCTAGCAATAGCTAAGTCATCCTTGCTGAATTTCTCAAGAATTTTATCCACATAATGTGACTGGCTTAAAGCAAGTCCATTTGACATTCTTGAAATTTTCACGCCAAGGATTATGTCGGCTAACCCCATATCTTTCATGTCAAACTTTGAGTTCAACATATCTTTAGTGGACTTTATCATTTTATCACAACTTCCTATGATAAGCATGTCATCTACATAAAGACACAAAATGACGTAGCCATTTCCCGTGTCTCTAACATAGATACATTTGTCACATTTATTTATTTTAAATCCACTTTCCATCATGGCTTGATCAAACTTTTGATGCCATTATTTTGGTGCTTGTTTCAAGCCATACAATGACTTTACTAACTTGCACACTTTATTTTCTTGCCCCGGCGCAGTAAAATCCTTCCTGTTGCTCCATGTAAATTTCCTCTTCTAAATCCCCATTTAGAAAGGCTGTTTTAACATCCATTTGATGTACTTCAAGATTCCGCAATGCGGCTATTGCAAGTACAATTCTTATGGATGTTATTCTCGTAACCGGAGAATATGTATCAAAGTAATCAAGGCCTTCCTTTTGCTTGTAACCTTTAATTACAAGTCTTGCCTTATACTTGTCAATTGTTCCATCCGTCTTCATTTTCCTTTTAAAAATCCACCTATATCCTAGTGGTTTACTTCCCGGAGGAAGATCCACTAATTCCCAAGTGTGATTTTGTAAAATGGAATCAATCTCACTTTTAATGGCCTCTTTCCACAAAGGTCCTTCGGAAGAGCTCACGACCTCTTTATAACTTTGTGGTTCACTTTCAAGCATATAGGTTAGAAAATCTGGGCCAAAAGATTTTTCTACCCTACCTCGTTTGCTCCGTCGAGGTTCTACCTCCGCTTCATCATTTTCATCATGATGATTTGTTCCTTCGACTTCTTCTTCTTCTATTGAATCATGTCTCCGTTTAGATGAACTTGCTTCATCTCTTTTGCACGGAAACACATTCTCAAAGAAAGAAGCATTTCTTGACTCCATTATAGTATTCTTGTGTATATCTTGAATCTTCGATTCATGCACAAGAAATCTATAAGCACTACTATTGTGAGCATACCCAATAAATATGCAATCAATAGTTTTTGGTCCAATTTTCACCTTTTTGGGAGGTGGTATTGAAACCTTTGCAAGACACCCCCACACTCGCATGTATTGGTATGATGGCACTCTTCCATGCCACAATTCATAGGGGCTCTTATTTACTTTCTTTCGGGGCATTTTATTTAACACATAATTTGCCGACAAGACGGCCTCTCCCCACATATTATCCGGTAACCCCGAACTTATTAACATGGCATTCATCATGTCCTTTAGAGTCCGATTTTTCCGCTCGGCAACTCCATTGGATTGTGGGGTGTATGGTGGTGTTGTAACATGTTTTATCCCATGTTGAGCACAAATACCTTCAAAAGGAAATTCATACTCACCACCACGATCACTTCTTATGACCTTTATTTTCCGGTTGAGTTGATTTTCAACTTCATTTTTATAGAGAACAAACTTCTCTATAGCCTCATCTTTACTTTTGAGAAGATACACATAACAATATTTTGTGCTATCATCAACAAAAGTCATAAAGTACTTCTTGCCCCCTCGTGTTTGTGTTGACTTGAAGTCACATAAATCCGTATGAACCAACTCAAGTGGTTCATTATTTCTTACAACCGAATGGAACGGAGGTTTTGTAAACTTTGCCTCTACACAAGTTTCACATTTATGTTTGTAGTCTATTTTACATTTTGGTATGCAATTCATGTTAATTAATCTACGTATAGTATCATAGTTAACATGTCCTAGTCTACCATGCCACAAATTGGAAGACTCAAGCAAGTAAACGGAAGAATTATTCTTATTCATCTCATTCATCTTAGGCTTGTTAGCCATTACATTGCTTTTAACAACCATAGCACTAAGCTTAAACATACCATCACAAACATAACCTTTGCCTACAAACATTCCACTTTTAGACAAAGTAACCATATCGGATTCAAACACAACACGAAAGCCATGCTTAATCAAAAGCGATCCGGACACCAGATTTTTCCGGATTTCGGCACATAGAGCACATTATTGAGAGTCAACTCTTTCCCTAAGTCAACTTCAAGCACCACCTTTCCTTGACCTTTCACATCGAACGTGGCGTAATTTCCCATGAACAATTTCTCACCATTTTCAAGGGCTTCAAAACTACTAAACATTTCCTTGTTTGAGCAAACATGCCTAGTAGCACCGGTGTCAATCCACCACTGATTTGGGTTTGAACCCACCAAATTCACCTCAGAAATTACCGCCGCCAAGTGCATATCGGAAACTTCATTCGAGATGACATCCACCATGTTTGCTTGTTTCTTTGGCTTCCTACACTCGGAAGACTTGTGGCCCACAATGCCACAATTGTAACAAGTTCCACCGAACTTCTTCTTGGAGATTCCTCCCTTTGGCTACAAACTAGAACCACCCTTTTTGGGACCAAACTTGCCTTTGGATTTGCCATTGGCCTTGCCATTGGCCTTAGAGCTATCAACATGCTCCACAACATTGGCTTTCGCCACAAGAAGATTATTCAACTTCTTCTCCGCAATCCTATTCTCTTCCTCAATCCGAAGACGAATAGCAAGCGCTTCAACATTCATTTCCTTTCGTTTGTGTTTAAGATAATTCTTGAAATCTTTCCAAGCGGGAGGCAACTTTTCAATGATTGCCGCCACTTGAAAGCTTTCACTAATTACCATCCCTTCGGCATGAATTTCATGAATGATTATTTGTAACTCTTCCACTTGACTTTTAACAGTTTTTGAGTCCACAATTTTATAATCAAGAAAACGGCCCACAATGAATTTCTTTGTGCCCGCGTCATCTATCTTATATTTATATTCCAAGGACTCCCAAAGTTCCTTTGCAGTTTTCTTAACACTATACACATTGTATAGCGTATCCGACAATCCATTAAGGATGTAATTTCGCAAAGAAACTCGGAATGCTTCCAAGCATCAAGAGCCGAGATGGCTTGCCCATCCGTCTCATTCTCACTAACCGTGGCGGATCTTCCTTAAGAAATCTCGCCAAGTTCAAGGTAGTCAAATAGAAAAGTATCTTTTGTTGCCATCTTTTAAAGTCTTGGCCAACAAACTTTTCCGGTTTCTCACCATGATGGTTCGAAACAGTTTGGACAACCACCCTTTGAGAGTTGGTTTCCACACGAAGCGCTTCCTCCACACGAGGATTCTCGGAGTTGTTCCCAGCATTGGTTTCCACGTTTGATTGAGTAGCCATCTGAAACAAAACAAACAAGTTTAGTTCACTGTTTTAAATAGTTTTCCTTCCAACGAAGAGACAATAATTTGTCTTAAGATTGTTGGAATAACTATTACACAATAATAGAAAATTGTAGAAAACTAAATAAAACAAAATTACACAAAAGAAAAGATAAGGAAAAAGATTTGTCGAGGAATCCGAGTCGTGTGAAATCACACTCTCCTTAAGACAAATTACGCCCCTCACCACGTTGTGCTTGAGTTGTTACGAACGCTTGCCTCCCTGTGATGAAACGGAGTAACCTGGACGGTGGTTGCACAAGAATACCTCCGGCGAACTGAAGTCGATGCTTGAGCTTTATCACCACAAATGCAATGCAAGGAGGCCAAGGAAAATATTTGTTCAATATGCAACAAGAGAAAGAGGAGAGAAATTCTGGAAAAATCTGTGTGTCTTACTCTCTTGTTGTGTTCTTGCCATTATATAATCCAAGTAGATAAATGTAAAATTAAACCATGTTTTAATTTTCTTAATTAATACAATTATTTTAACATAATTGCATAATTATTTGGCTCATAAACTCCCTTTGATCGCTTATATGGCCGTTGAAATTACACATTCATTAACAAATTTTGAGCCGTTACAAAACATGGTAAAATCATTTTTCCCGTACAGCCACCGGAGCCTGTGCGCCCGCCTCGGGAACGCGAGGCGCCCGCCTCAAAGAGGTTCTATGGCCAGCCTCCTATCGACTTCCATGCGGCCGCCTCGGACAGCCTTCAGCGCCCGCCTCGGAGTCTTGCCAATGGCTCGCACCTTTCGGAGTCGAGGCGCCGCCTCGGGCAGTCCGTAAAATTGGGTCAAGTTTTTGGAAAATATGCAAAAAGTGGGCTCGCGCGGACAGGCTATTTCGGAGCTACATTCGTGTCCGCAGGACGCGCACGCACATGAGTTCGGTAGTCCGAAGCCTATTTCGGTCCATGATTTGCACCCCCCCCTGCGCACCTGTGCGCGAGAGAGAGCCTCTATGTACCACAATCTTACTCCCTACCAAAGTGTAGGAGTATTTAAACTTAGCCACTTTTTCATCTTTTTCCAATGTGGGATAACCACATTTTACCCATTCCAACCCATTAACTTTGAGCCTTCATATCTCATTCATTTCTCAACCATTTTGAACAAATGAATATATGATTTCAATGTACTCATGGAGTAGAACACAATCCAACAATCAATTTGTCATTTTAACAAATAACAAATTAAGAAAATAACACATTATTTCCTTCAAAACACACTTTTTTCCAACATCACTTTCATATTAATATTTTCTTCATATGTTCACTCAAAAATATTATTATAATTCTTGAAGAAATAATCATATAACCAACTCAATAAAGTATAATTCAAATAATTTTATTTATTGAAAAATTCAAATAGCATTTTAGAGAAATATTAATCATAATATTTATCATCATGTAAATAACAACACTATACTCTAAAATTTTAATATTTATTAGCCTCTTTGTCCTTGAATAATGTCAATATTTGTTTCAATTTTTTTAAATCTAAAATAAGGCTTATTTTCTTTATAAAATATATGATTATTTAAATTTATACTTTATCAAGTTGGTTATATGGTTATCAAAGAGTATTAAAGAGAATAGAAAAATTAATATTCATTTTGTGACGGGGTGAGTATCAAATATTAATTTCTTAAAGGATAAATTATTTGAATTCATTCTTTATTAAATTGATTATATGGTTATTTCTCCAAAAGCTATAATAATTATTTTGTGAAGTAAATTAAAAGCCATTAACATGTTAGGAAGAGTTAATTTATAATTATGAGTTTATTTACTTTATATAGAGGCTTAGTGAGCATAAAACAATTCAGAAATTATTTTTTTTGGTATTATATGAGATTTTGTTGTGATTTAATTTATTTAAAAAGAGATAAAATAACTATTTATTCTAAAGTGGGGGTAACTTAGTCAATTTATTGCAAAAATGGTGACCATATTGAGACGAATTCAAATATAAAAGGGGACAATGAGACTTATCCGAATCTCATGGGTAAACAGTGAAATTAATCAGAGGAAAAACAAGATTACGCAATGAGTTGCCTATTTAATTTATTTTTTTACCACAATATTTACTTAATTAACGTGAGCATGTGCTCAGTTGACTAATCCTATGCTGCCCATATCCAAACCTAATCCTCATATGATTGGAACAACCAAAGTATATAGTATAAATAAGACCGATTCTTGCTACAGTACAATGAACAGTTTCAAGTGTCAAATTTCCCATTTTATCCTTAAAAAATTATTTTTTTAAAATTAAAAAAAAAAAAAAAAAAAAGTGTCCTTGGACACAAGCTTTTACTAGTGATTATATGTGTATGGGCGGGAGGTCATTAGACCCCCTTAATATTTGAAAAATGTCATTTTGGTTCTCTAAATTATTTTGACATCGTTAAAAAAATTATAGCTTCGCCTCTGTCAATTATTAGCTTAAAAGTAAAGAATCACGCAATTAAAGTTCCATTGAGCTTTGTAATTCCTCAATACTTCTGTAGATAAAGAGTAATGTATATAATCTAATATTGAAAGTTCCTAGCCACTTCTTTTTTTTTTCTTTTCATTTCTTTTCTTTTTTTAAAGAATTTTATAATCACGTTATTAGGTTTTAACACCCCCCAAATTTAGATAGCGGAAATTTTGATACTCTGCTGCAACCAATGATCAATATCAAAATCACTGTAGCAATATTTCCTTACAAAAAAACCAAAAATTCTCATATGCTCTGTTATGTATGGTTCATGCACTAATCAAGTGTGTGTTAAATTTCTAGTGGGTTACCGAGAGAGAGAGAGAGAGAGAGAGAGAGAGAGAGAGAGAGAGAGAGAGAGAGAGAGAGAGAGAGAGAGAGAGAGAGAGAGAGAGAGTTTAAAGTCAATGGCCAAGTACAAATGCTAAACAAAAAAAAAAAATGCAAGTTATTGGCATGTAGGGAATAATTGAAAAAGTGGGTGTTAGGCACGTAATTAAAAACAAGGGAGGCCAAAACCCCAACACAAAGATTAGAGAGAGATCTCAAATGATTTAGGTTTCAAGGCAAAGAAAGGAATTACTTTCATGTCATGCCTTCCTCTCCTTAGGCATTGGCCATCCACTACCATCCCATCTCTATATTTTAGCACAAATCCATTAAATACAATCATCATTTTTTTTAAGTCTTCACTTGCTACTAAATCATCATCTCTTTTTCCATAATATATACTTTAAAGCATCATAAATAAAATGAAATTTATACTAAAATGTCATGAAATGAAATGATCATTGTCGGATACCAAACAAACAATTAGATTAATACTAAAAATTCAATTTAAGAGTTACGAAAATGGATTATAGTTGGTGTCGTAGAAAGTTACTCCCTCCTTCCCTAATGAGTTTCCAAATTTTGCTTTGAGAGATATTTACAAAAAAAAAAAAAGGTAGAATTTAACAATGTTTAGTAACGAGTGAATGATCAAAATATGCAACTTAATTTTACGATTTTTACTATCAATGCAATATACTATCTAGTAACATATTAATGTAATATGCTTTATCAATTCGTTACAAATAATGTAATTTACTTACTATTTTCATTCAATTTACTTTATAATTTTGGGTCAAATAAAATATTAAATTATACTCCCTCCGTTCCGGCCGAAAAGTCACAAATTTTCTTTTTGGGTGTTCCATTTAAAATGACACTTTTCCAAAAAGGAAAGTTTTTATTACTATTTCACCCACTCATTCTCTCTCCTACTTTACTTTTACACTCACAACATTCTCTCTCCTAACTATTCCTCCCACTCATTCTCTCTCCTATTTAATTTTTCATACTCATAACATTTACACTTTTTCTCTTTCCTACATCACTTTCCTTAATTTGCGTGCGAGGTACAAACTTTGCCTTTTTGGGCCGGAAGGAGGGAGTATTAGTTATAACAAAAAAATTAGAAAGCACATGTATTATTGTATTAAGAGACGAAAATATATACTCCCTCCGTCCAAGTACATATTTCGCAGTTACTGTTCACGCGTGGATTAAGGAAAAAAATAATGATATAATGTTGTGAGTGCAAAAGTAAAATAGGAGAGAGAATGAGTGGAGGGAATAGTAAATTATAATGGTGTTGTGAGTATTAAAATAATGTAGGAGACAAAGTGTGAAGTATGTAATTGAACGTCCAAAATAGAAAGTGTGAAATATGTAACTGGACGAAGGGAGTATTTATTTATTTTTGTCAACAAGTCTGACAGCAGTGAAGAGAAGAGTGACCTTTTACTACAGCTACTGGAGACCTAGTATTTTATACTCCACGAGTCATCCAAGTGTGTGTGTGTATGTTTGTGTGTGTGTGTGTGAGAGAGAGAGAGTAGCTTCTGAGCAACCCACACAACAACCAGCTTCAAATAAACTAAGAACACCTGTACAATTTTTAAATCTCTTTTAAGATGACAGATAATCTTGGCTGTGTTGGCTATGTGGCTTCTAATCAAGAATAAAATGGATGGCGAACGGTATAAATCGTATATAAGTATATAACTATGGTTATAAAAGGGGCAAAATTCAGTGTATTAAGCTCAATCGAAAATATATACAAGTTTTAAATGCGATGTATGGAATGGGCTTCACTAGTTATGATCGTCATTCTCTCCTTGTTATAAGACACCATGTCGGCCTAGACATAGGAAAATACTCTTATTACTAGTATGACCATAGAACTAAAGTTATGTCAATCAAGACACACGGTTAAGTCGATCAATTCATGTATACAATAGCAAAGCTACAATTGTGACAAAGGGAATGGGGTTCCGTACCCTTGGTCATTCTCTTGCCCGACATAACGCTATGTCGGCTAGCACACTATGTCGAGGAACTTCCTCCTCGGCATACGTACAGAGTACTCTTCTAATTCTATTACAACAAGGACATTATGAAATTAGGATGTGAGTAAGATTTAACTCCTTATCTCTCCTAACTTCCTATCCAAAGAAGGATACTATCTCCTACACCTATAAATACAAGAAATAAATCTCATAATTCAGGTAACACATCTTTTGACTCTAAACTATTTTCAGTTGATTTGCTCTCATATATACAAATACTTACTCTCACATTGGATAGCCTTCGCCGGTGTAGCGCCGACTTAGTTTACGTATTTGTTTATCTTTTTCAGGCAATTCAAGCATCCAATATATATCTGAACCACTGAATTTGGGCTGTTCCAATGTTTTTGGCATCATCAGTTTGGTTCTATTGCCGGAAAACGATCGTATTATCTTTTGAATAGCCGAAAATTTTGTTTTGTTCCGTCAAATCTAATGGAAGACGGACACACCGCTAGCATAACATCGGATCCAGATAATCGTCCTATGGAGGAAATTCATGGCAACGTCGGAGCAGCAATTCCGCAGGCCAATGGTGGATTTCCGCCTCCTCCGCATTTTAATGACGGCTGCCACCACCACTTTCATTGGGTATGAACCTACGATCTAGTGGGGTGCCTGTGGTGGAAATTCCCCTAGTCCCTAACCGCCGTCGACGACGGGGACGGCCAACAGCCATCCAGGCCAGGCGAAACGCGACCCAAGGGGGCGCAAGCTCATCTCTCCCATTGGCTGATCGTAGAACTCTCCTGCACCGTCAGATGGACACTCTTCACGCATTTACGAAACATAGAACGCCTTGCTAGAGTTAGATCCAGATCATTCTTTTGATGAATTTATTCGACCTACAAGGACTGGAATTTCCCGTGGGGGAAAGTCGCGTTGATAGGCGTGGTAGTCATAGAAATAGAAAAAATCTTCCCCCGAGCCAAAATCCCCCACATCGCGACGTTATTGGTAGATGCAAGCAGTTCCCCGTCCAGGACGTCCATCCAAGTAATAGGGCTCCTGGACACGGGAATGCCCGTCAAGGAGGAGACTTAAGGGACCAATTGAATAATCAAAGGGAACAAGAGGTCAATTCGGCTAATCTGAGAACCAGACTCAACCATGCAATGCAAAGGACTCCTCCCCATTGAGATCCCTCTCCTCAGCCTAAGAGCCCTCCTCGACCTAGGATCCCTCCTCGGCACAAGAGTCCTCCTTGTCGTAGAAGTCCTCCCCATCCAGAGATAACTCCCAGGAGGAACAGAACCCCTCCTCGTTATTCAAGGCCATTGAATGGCAGAGCGCCATCTGGGCATGGAGATAATCATATTAATCGCCAGCAACATGAGAAAAGTAGGGTGAACGGGCACAGAGAAAAGGAAAGAACCCATCGCAGTTCCCACTGTAGTACAGGAATGGATCAAAGGGAACTTTTCCTCTTGAAAAAGAGAATTGATGAAACGGAAATAGGAAAGAAGGATGTCGAGGACGAGGATACTGGTGCCACTCGTCCCTTCTCACAACGAATTATTGATCAACCTCCTAATCTGGCTCTTAAGATCCCCAACTTTGAGAAGTACGGAGGAACCACTGATGCACGAGATCATGTGTAGAGCTTTGAATCCACCATATCGCTTCCCACCAAGGCAGATGACATATTCTGCAAGGCTTTCGCCATCACTTTCTCCGGGACAGCCTATCATGGTTCCGTGAGCAGAAAAAGAGGAGCATAGATAGTTGGAAAATTATGAGGATGAGATTCCTCGATCATTTTGCAAATGTTGGGAAGCGGAAAAAGAGATTGACAGATCTTGCCAATATTGAGCAAGGCAAAAACATGACAACTCTAAGTTATTACAACCTGTTCAAAGCCATGGCTAACCAGGTAGAGGAAAGCCTGACCGACCAGGAGGTGATTGTCTGCTTCAACTCCAAACTGATATCCAGACAATTGATATATGAACTCTCTACACGAGAGCCGAAAACAAAATCCAATTTGTACAACGTGGCCTATGCCATCGCCATGGCGGAAGAGAAAAGCAAGAAAAGATCTGAGAAAATGAAAACAGCTTTGACTGGAACCAACCTGGTTTCCAATGGAAGTAACTACAAGGGAAAGAATAGGAATCGGGCTACAGAAAAAGCCGAGGTCTTCACCCCACTTACTAAACCTATCATGGAGATCATGCAGTTGATAAACCTACCAGAGCCCCGACCATTAAGTGATAGGTTGAAACATGTCCGGGAAAATTCTAAGTATTGTGCCTTCTACAAGGATCACGAAAATGATACAAAGAATTGCATCTCCCTTAAAAGGATGATCCAAAGATGGGTTGATGAAGGGAAACTTGACCACTATGTGATGCAAAAGGATAACAAGTGAGGAAGAGATAGTGATGATAGAGAGGAAAGGGAGGACCGACCTCACAGGGCAAATCTCCACGTCATAAGGTAGGAGGCAGTTTTCAACAAAAAGTTGAAGGATTAGATACATGAGCTAAGTAAAGTCTACCACATCCTTGCCTGGGTCCATAAAGAGGAGGAAGTCATCATCTTCTCCCCAAATAAGATAGCTGAGAGTCGAGTAGTTCGCGAACAACCCCTGGTGATCAAGGGGAGAATAGATAATTGTGAATCGGAGAGACTCCTCATAAACTCGGAGGCCTCCAGGGATATTTTGTACTAATCTACCTTCCAAAAGATGAATTTGAAAGATAGCATGCTTGAACCATAATCTGGTAGACTGGAAGGCTTCACTAACCACAAGGTAAATGCCATGGGGATAGTTGACTTGTTACTTGAAGTTGGTGAATACCCCTTTCGAGCTGGCCATAGTAACATTTGTGGTCATGGATTTGGTCAGTGACTATCATGCCATCCTAGGCATTACAAGTCAAGGCAAACTTGGGATGGTCGCCTCCCTTCCCCTCCAGCGGGTTAAATTTTCAACTCTGGTGGGAATTGTATATGTGAGGGCGACCCCCAAGGACTTTTTGGAACATGTGATGAAGACAAGGAAAACGGCTAGAAAAATGGAAATTGACATGCCGGAAGAAAATCTGAAAATTTCTAAGTTTGTAAAGACTACCAATACTAGTTCTAGGCTTCATTTGATCTTTGAAGCCGAGGACGAGGAACACATGATGATGCACATTCAAGAAAGGGAGGAGGAAACAAAACCTGCGTCGGACAAGGAAAGGGCGAAGTGGTTCAATGATACAAACAATGAAGCTACAGTTCTGCCCGTCCCGGACATAGTCCCTCAGCTCGTCGTCGGACAGAACTCGGGGGCCGACCAGGACATAGGACAGGAGATCAGGACATGGACGAACCGGTGGAAATCGAGGACCTGGAGATAAATGGCGATGATGGAAGGAGACTTAGAGAAATTATCATTGAAACTTTGCAAATCAGGGACGGACCAGAAATGGAGCCCTTGGATCAATTGGAAGAGATAACACTCAATCCCGACTACCTGGAGCAAAGAATAAAAATTGGGGAGCAGCACTTCCTAGAAGAAAGGGAGGAGATCATTGCCCTACTTAAAAATAACCTAGACGTCTTTGCCTGGAAGGTCGAATATATGAGGGGAATAAAAGAAAAGGTGGCCATCCACGGGTTGGAGGTCGACTCGTCTGCTAAGCCCATCAAGCAGATAAGAAGAATTTTCGCTAATGATAAGGAGGACGCGATCAAAGATGAGGTACAAAAATTGCTAAGTGCTGGAATTATCAGAGAGGCAACATATCATGTCTGGTTGGCCAATGTCGTGATGGTCAAAAAGCATAACGGAAAGTGGCGTATGTGCGTAGATTTCACAGATCTCAACAAAGCTTGCCCGAAAGACAGTTATCCTCTCCCCAGAATTGACAAGCTGGTAGACTCTATTGTCGGACATAGAACTCTCAGCTTCTTGGATGCATACTCTGGTTATCACCAGATAAAAATGGCCGAGGAAGACATCGAGATAAGACAGCCTTCCAGGCAGCCGGAGGACTTTATTGCTATGCCATGATGCCTTTTGGACTAAAAAGCGCTGGTGCAACCTACCAACGCATGGTCAACAAAGTAATTGGGGAGCAAATTAGTCGGAAAATGGAAGCATATATTGATGACATTGTCATTAACACTAGGACTGGCAGCCATGCCCTAGAATTAAAAGAAACTTTTGACAACCTAAGGGCAAATAACATGAAATCGAACCCGAGCAAGTGTGTGTTGGGGGTAACAACTGGAAAGTTCCTAGGTTTTATGCTATCACAAAGAGGGATAGAGGCAAATTCGGAGAAAATCAAAGCTTTGGTCGACATGCAAGAACCTACCAACATCAAAGAAGTTCAAATGTTGAATGAGAGAGTAGCATCCCTTGGTAGGTTTATCGCAAAGTCTGCAAAAAGGTCAATACCATTTTTCAAAGTCCTTAAGGGGACCAAGAGTTTCTCCTGGACATCGGAATGCTCAGAATCATTTAAACAGTTAAAGGAGTACTTGGGCTCCCCCCACTACTAAGCAGCCCAGTCATGGGAGAGATGTTGTACGTCTTCTTAGCAGCCACTAACCATGCTATAGCTGATGTGCTAGTCCAAAATGAGGGGAACACTCAGAAACCCATCTACTATGTGAGCAAGGCACTATCAAAAGTGGAAAGCAGATATTTCAACGCAAAAGAAATAGCTTATTCCTTGTTCATAGCTGCAAGGAAATTACGAGCATACATTTCTGCAAACCCCATAATTGTGTACACTAATGCACCCCTCAAGAAAATCTTGCATAAGTTGGACTGCTCAGGACATCTCCTTAACTGGTCTATCGAACTTACAGAGTTTGCATCAGATACCATCCTAGGAAGACACTTCTAGCACAGCCTCTGGTCGACTTCATGGTCGAAACCGCCTTCACAGGCGAACACGACCCCACCTCCCGTAAGCATAAAAAACCTGAGGGAGAAGAGCCGACCATCAAGCTACCACCTAATTGTTGGGTCATATACATAGATAGGCCAGCCACTAAGGAGAGAAGCAGAGCTGGAGTAGTACTGGCAAGTCCCAATGGGGAGCACACCATCCAGGACATAATCAGATTCAAGTTCCCCGCCTCGAACAACCAGGCTGAGTATGAGGCCTTGATATTCGACAAAGAGTTGGCCTCCTTCTACGGGACAACAAAGATTGCTGCCTTCTGCGATTCCCAGCTCGTAGTCAAGCAAATAAAAGGGGAATACAATACTCAGCACCCCATCTCGAAAAAGTATAAGAATCTCGTCCTAGACATAGTGAAAAGGCTCGAATTTTTTTAGATAAGTTAGATAGGCCGAGAAGATAACCAAGTATTAGACGTATTGTCCAAACTTGCAACCATTGATGTGGCCTACCCGAACACTAACCCACTCATAGTCTTTGTTGAAGAGCCAGCTTACGAAAGACTACGAATGATGCTCCTAGACGGGGAGGAGAAATGTTGGATAGACGAATACGCGTACTTCATTGAAAGGGACCAACCGCCAGACAGTGAGATACGAGCAAGGGTCATCAAAAAGAAATTAGTAAGGTTCACATTATGGAACGGGGTCTTATACAGAAGATCGTTCACGAAACCCCTTCTCAAATGTGTCTACCCCAAAGAAACAGAGAATCTCTTGGCAGAAGTCCACAACGGCATATGCGGCGGTCACCCGGGGGCCAGAACCTTAGCGGATAAAATCATCACGCTAAGTTACTATTGACCAAACCTGAGAGATGACACCGAAGCCTACGTCAAAAAGTGCGACAAGTGTCAGAGATATGTAGACATCCCCAAAGTCCCACCAGTCGAGCAAGCCCCCATAATTCCTACGTGGCCATTTGACATATGGGGAATCGACATCATCGGTCCCTTCCCTCCCGCCCGTAGTAATTGCAAGTATGTGATCGTGGTAGTCGACTACTTCTCTAAACGGATAGAACAAAGGCATTAGATAAAATTACAGAGGAGAATACTATTAACTTCATCCATGACTTTATCTGGTGTCGCTTTGGGGTCCCACACACTATCATCCTAGACCATGGTCTCCAGTTCTCCAAGGCTTTTACAGCAGAACTGAACAAACTAGGAGTCAGACACTTCAAGTCTTCTGTGAGTCGCCCTCAATGTAATGGACAAGCTGAAGCAGAAAACAAGATGGTACTAACAGCCCTAACCAAAAACCTAGAAGGAAGTGATGATAGATGGTTAGACGAACTCCCCTTAGCCTTATGGATAGTTCGCACAATCACCCGGGGGCCAACCGAGGAAACCCCATTTGCACTAACTTTTGGGTCAGAGACTATGGCACCAGCAGAGATGGCTATCCCCACGGCCAGGAATACCAACTATGAAGAGCAAGTAAACAAAGTCAACAGGTTATTAGTGTTGGTGTAATGCCCTAGGCTTTAGTTATGTTTAACTTAAAACCGTTATGTATTATCTTTATCGTTTAAGTTTATTATTTGATTATTATATATTTTGCATATTTATTGTAATAATCTCCGTCCCTAATTATTAAGAGAATAATTAGTATAATTATCAATGGATAATCATATGATGATTATATGCATAGAGATGCACATTGAAATTATGGGTACTTGTTAGTGAACAAGTGACTGGACTTGACCCGTATGAGATTTATGTCATGGTCAAATGTCATAATTAAATCTCATATGGTCACTTCATTTAGTCCCTAGACCTGAGATTATCATGACCTTACATGTGATGAAAGTCATGTTTGATTTTAGTCAAACGATATCTTAACACGATATTTATAAAGGCTATCTTTGGCATGATCGGAATCATGATGGGAAGGATGATAAGTCAAGATGGAATTTGTCCCTCGAATGAGAGATGTTCTGCTTGGGCCCCTCGATGAGTGATAATGATGAAAGTGTGTGGCCACACCCCAATGCGATTGGATTATCATTATACTCAAGATCGAGAAAGCATTGAACAAATACAAGTTGACGTGGACTATGACTTGTGTTCAATATAACATCGTGAGACAAAGGGAGAAATGGAAGTGTACCATTGGAAACGTGAACTCTTACATTATATTATTTGGGTAGACATAATGGCTTGCTAGAGTTCGCTTATGTCTTATGAGGGTCGATATGATCGAGTTCATTGCCAACATAATATAATCCTATTGGGTCACACACAACTAGAATGAATTGGTTAAACCAAAGAAGAAAATGATTGAGAGTTCCTGCATATGACCTTCCTGGTCGTGCGACACAACATGGCCAATGGCTGTTTATGGTCGTGCGACAACTTAAGCCTCAAAGGCGGTTCACAGACTTTCCTAATACGATTAGGAAACTAATACCTATACTAATGTAGTATAAATATTAAAGTCTGTGAACCCTAATGGAAGCTAGCCAAATTTTCAAGAAAGAAAATCTCACCAAAAAGGCTTCTCAATATTTCTTCCATAGGTTTAAGAATCTAGGAATTCTCAAGAACTGTTCTTGGTTCATTCTAACGTGTGGATACTACTAGAGGGTCTTCGCTCGTACGACGATCAAGGCCTAGAGTTCTATTGTTCAAAGCAATATGAAGATTCAAGTTTTTGAAGATCGAAGTTTGTGATTCAAAATCACATTGATAATTGTTCGATAGCTCAAGAACAGAAAGCAATAAAGGTTGGTAAATTCTATCTCATAGGAATTCAATTTAATTGTATAGAACGGATCTTAGGGCTTTGGGTTTTGTGGTATTTAGATGCTTATTCCGCTGCGCATGGACCCATAAAACCCAACAGTTAGACCTAGACTTAGTAGTTGAAAGGAGGTTGGCTTCCCAGATGAGAATGGTGAATTATAAGCAAAGAACCAAAGTCTACCACGACAAGAGGGTCAACAAAAAAGTATTCCAAGTAGGGGACTGGGTACTTAAAAAATTAGAAGTTACGGGCAGAAAAGCCGAGAACAAGCTCTTCCCAAATTGGGAAGGTCCTTACATCATCACTCAAGTCATTAAAGAAGGGACCTACAGAATGAAGACCCTAGATGGACAAGAGCTAAAACATCCATGACACTCCGACCATCTTTGGAGATACTATCTATAGTTTATAAGTCTATTTTTTAAGTAGATTAGATTTAAATTCTTCGCATTTTCTTGTTTATAAACAAAGTAGGATTGCAGTTTGATGTAATCAGTTTCAATTAATAAAGTTAGCATTTGTCAAAGAACAGCTAGGCAAAAACTACAACTAGCACGACAAATCCCTAAGACGAGCACCTAGCTCGCACTAAATTAGGTGAAATGCCTAAGTTACCAAGACGAGCACTTAGCTCGCACCTTGGATGAAATGTCCAAGTCATAAAGATGAGCACCCAACTCGTTCTAAATTGGATGAAATGTCCAATTTACAAAGATGAGCACCTAGCTCGCACCTTGGATGAAATGTCCAAGTCATAAAGACGAGCAACATATTGCTCGCACCTTAGGTGAAATGCCTAAGTTATTAATAAGAGCACCTAACTCGCACCTTGGATGAAATTTCCAAGTCATAAACACAAGCAACCTATTGCTCGCACCTTAGGTTAAATGCCTAAGTTACTAAGATGAGCACATAGCTCGCACCTTGGATGAAATGTTTAAGTTATAAAAACGAGAAACCTATTGCTTGCACCTTAGGTAAAATGCCTAAGTTATTAAGACGAGCACCTAGCTTGCACCTTGGGTGAAACGCCTAAATCATTAAGACGGTCACTTAGCTCGCATTACATGGGTGAAACGCCTAAGTACCTAAGACGGGCAAGATTCCTCGAACAAAAGGCGAAAAGCATATGTCGAGCGTCCACCTCGACAAAAAGGAGTCAAAGGCCTAACATTATACAACATACATTCAGCAAACATAAGCAATAGTAAAAGTAGTTTAATATTCAAACAAAAGAAAAGACGCAAAGATGGAAGCAAACGGACATCATATTAACAAAGATCGTGCAATGCCTCCCATAAATCGGGCTAAGGCATGCCGGCCAAAGTATATTGCCTCCCTTAAAATGGGCTATGGCATTCAAAAAACATATATATATATATATATATATATATATATATATATATATATATATATATATATATACAACGGTGGAACTTATTCAAGTTTTACATCAATAAAAACAGAAAAAACGTTCAAGCTTGGCCGTCACCCCCAATCAGGCCATATTGCTCGGTCGCAGCTTCTGGAATAGTGTTTTGGCTGGTTTGGTCCTCCCCAGCATCTTCCTCCTCGCCTTCTGAGTTCTCCACCTCCTCCTCGATCTTCTCCATGAGAACTTGGATATTTTGGGGGTCAACGGGAGGGGGAACCCAGGCAGGTATGCCTTCTTCGTGAGCTTCCCTGGAGGCAATCACCTTCAAGGCATTTCCATAATAGGGCACAAGGGAGTGTCCAGACCGGGCAGCAATAAGAATCATGTCGGGCAAGCACGCCTAGGTCGGAATTGAGAGACGGGTCCACCATGGCCCTCCTGGCCAAGTGCAAGTACCCATCTGAGTACATGGTGACCGTCTTCTCTGCCACAGCTTGCCTAAAAGCCGAGATGGCTTTATAACGAGCTATGTCATCTGCCTCCCTAGATGGTATGTTTGCCTCCAACTCATCAAATCGGGAAGCAACCTCCTCGGCAATTCTCTTGGTCTCAACCCTTTGCTTCTCCAGCTCTTCCTGTATGATCTTGGCAGCCTCCTTAGCCTTAGCAAGAGCCTCTCTAGCAACCCTTCTCCTCCTCCACAGCTTGGGCTCTGGCTGCCTTGTAGGCATTAATTTCCTTCCTCAAAGAACAAAGAAGCTCCACGGCTTTATGAAGGTCAGCCTTGTCCTTCTCAGCTTGGCGCCCCATCTTCTACTCCAAGTCCTCAGTGGCTTTGAATTTAATGGCCTCATAAGCCGTGACCGTGGCAAGCTGCACAATAGAAAGGAAGTCAATAAAAAAGCACAAGTATAAAACAAAAGGTGATAATCAAAATAAGACGATCAAGTATACCTGCCTAAGTAGGAGGTCTTTCTTGTTGGACAGGTGTTACATGGTCGGCTTAGTCTCAAGGAATTGATCCAAGAGGTCCTCATCAAAAGACCAGTGGATCACTGCCCGGTCAAGTCTCAGCTTGGGGCCCTTAATACAGACCTTTGAGGGGAGGGGATTGGCACACTTCCTCAACAAACTGCTCGGCCTCGACATAGGTGCGAATGAGACGAGTAGGCCCCTCCAACGAGGAGGGACCGGCTGAAACTTTCTTGGAGGAAAGTTCCTCCTCGGCCATGGACTCCTCCCTTTGTATTTTTTGACTTGGGGTCCATGGCCTCGCTCTATTACCCTCGGTTTTCACCAAGCCAGTTGGCCTTAAGGCCTTAGCAGTCTCTGGGATCATCTCCTGGACTTTACGTGCCTCCTCGACTTAGGCCTCCTAACCATCAACTTCCTCCTAGGTGGGTGCCCCGGCACCTCCCACCGGCTTAATGGGCAAGGCCAAGCTTGACGATCAATAGCGTCAGCACGCCTTTTATTCTTGGTTGAGGACCTGGATATCCTCCTTTTCACCTTTATGAGGGCTTGGGGATCCAATAATTCATCCTCCATCTTCCTTATATGTTCCTCGGTGAGATCTGCAAAGAAAGAACAAATGGAGTCAGCAAAACAACGACGAGCAGAATAACATATTGCATAAAACATAAGTGTTAGAACGTGAAGGAAGAAAATTACAGCTGTCCACATCATTCTCGGACAAACACTTGTTGTCATACAATTTACATATGTCGCACTGGGAGTGGAACACCAAGCCGGGATGCACCCTCCAGTCTGGGTAACGGTTCACCCTTATGACGGAGACCATGGGCACCTGCCCATCTAAGGGACCAAGCATAATGTCATCCTGCACATAATATCTTTGGTCGGTCAACAAACTTGACCAACACAACGTCCCCACTGAGGCAAACTGTTCCAACCTCTCCACTGAGGAAAATTTTGTGAAAGGAAGATTGGCAAGGTTCAAAACCAAGGCTGCAGCACAACACAATAAAGCCCGTCAAGTATCTCACAGCGTTGGCTCCTATCATGGCGGGGACGGCCTGCGTATCCTCAAAAAATTCACAAATGAAAGGGTCCAGGGGAAGTCGGAGACCTAATTGGAACTGTTTGTAGAAAAAGGACATGTGGTTCAAACTATAAAAGAAATCGTTTAAGGAATCCTTATCGGGAAGAGGCAAGCCAGGGACATAGGTTAGATGGTACTCATCTCTGGACACCCCAAACTTATCATCCAACTCTTGGATCATGGGCTCCCCGGCTCTAAATTGCCTAGCCCTAGGAGTACCAGATCTACCCCTCTGAGACCTACCACGGCCTCTTGGACGAGCACCAGCATGAGCTCCCTTCGTAAAAGCATCAACGATCCTCCCCGATGAGGAGAGACCAGTTGGAAGACGGATATCACTTTGACCTCTCCCCAACATATCTGCAGAATAAAATAACGAGTCAGTGCTGGACAAGGACATGCTTAACGACGAGGGCAAGGAAAAACTCCTCCCTGTCTCACTCATCAACGTCGAGGAAGAAATCTCACCTAACGTGGACGCTCCAAGTGATTAGCATTCGAGTAGTACAAATTGATATGGTCAAGGATCTCTGTCCATCCTCGGAATACACTATATTGGGGGAATCAACACAAAGACGATCAATCTTAAACCGACTAGGATAACCAACGTCGGTTCTAGGAGCTTGGTACCTTGTCAAGATTTCCCCAATTTCGTTTAAACCTACCATCATCCATGGACCAGCAATCCACTTGTAAACTTTAAGGTTTTGAGTATGGTAGCAGTACGAGGAATTTGAGTTACTCCTCCACATTCTTGCCATGACTAGGAATGAGGAAATCACAAAAAAATCTCAAGAAAAACTTTAAGGAGCAACAATGGCGGTTCTAGAACCTAACCAAATGCAAAACCCAGAAATCTAAAAGAAGAGTGATTTGGGGAAGAAATTATACCTGATTTAGAGTTTAATGAAGAAAGTAACCGAAGATTTGAGCTCAAATCCTTGAAAAATCACACCAAATGTTAAGAAGCTCTCCAAGAAATCGCACCTTATGGGTTCTTCTCAAATGCAAGGGTGATAAAAGAGTAACAAGGGAAAGAGTTTAACCTTTTATACCCAGGTTCAAATGGGTACGGGTTGACAAAATGGGTTGCACGTATTCCCACTCTCTGAATTTAATATTGTTGTGTGTTCCCAATGCGAATGTCTCGTCAATTATGAGTGTGTACATCAACGTCTATAACCGGCGGATAAATGATTAACCGCCTCGTAATTCAAGAAAAGTCTCTTCGTATCCGTAAGTCAAGGACGAGGTACGCTTCCTCCTCGGCAAAGCCGAGCTAGGAAGTCGGGGGCCACTAAACGATATAAAACATATACGACCATGGGCAATAAAATGGGCAAACCCCAATGGATTGAGCCCAATGAAAAATATGCACAAGTCCTAAATGCGATGTAGTGAATGGGCTTCCCTACCAATGCTCGTCATCCTCTCCTTGTCATAAAACACCATGTCGACCTATACATAGGGAAATAGTCTTATAACTAGAACGACCAGAGAACTAAAGTTATGTTGACCAAGACACACGGTTAAGTCGATCAGTATCTCTTGTGTGATTATGTTCCGCTGCAAAGTCTTTTTAAGTTTTGGTTTTGTGAATCTGGCTTAAAGGTGTTATCGTTATTGCTACCAACACTTTGGATAACACTTGAGTTTTTCATTTAAAACAGGTCGTTGATAGTTTCAACAAATAATAGAATTAGAAAGATTTGTCTTTATCATGATTTTGAGTATCTCTATCAGCAGTATATATATATGATCCGAAGAAATAACCCTAAAGACTAAAAGAAAGCATGAAACAAGCCCGAAATGGAGTTATGTGCCTATGCGGTCGCATAGCTCCACAGTAGCTTGCGGTCACATAGCCCGCACCTACATCTCCGCAATTTTCCTCTTTTTTTCCCTCTTGGGTCCTCGGTTTGGCTCCACTCCCATCAGATTAGCCTCACTTATCTTTTGATAAGGAATTTAATAAGGATGACATTGTTATCGTTAACATCACTGTATAAAAGCAAGACTCAAATGACCTGAATAATGAATTATTAGTATGAACACATATAAATCCAACAATTCTCGCTAGATAATACATAAACCAAGATATAACAAACTACCTCAACTTTTTTGTGACAGTGCTTTGTTGAAAAGTTCGCACAAAACTAGGAAGGCATTATACCAACCGGAGATTCACGGGCCAAAAAAGCAATCCAATTATATGTATGTAACTTTTGATGATTGTGTTACCAAGATACTCGGCCAACACGCTATTGCAGACGACGCAACTTTGTATATAAGCTCCTACTTGCGCTAAAATGAAAGCTAGAATCAGAACTAACCAAGCCAAAATTGAACATGTTTCTAATATCCTTACAACCAGGGGCTGATGATGAACACTTCGGGTCCCAAATCTGTGGGCCGGCCCGCAAGCCCGCCAGCCTGCTGCCCGCCAAGCTCGCCATCCAGCCCATCCCGTGTAGAAGAGGTGGGCCGGATTTGGAAATTAGGTCACAGGCCGGCCCAAGCCCACATGCTTTTTTGGCCCGTTAAGCCTGCCCCGCCAAGTCCGCCCATATGCAAATTTCCAGTTTTTTCTTTTAATTCAATATAAATCTTCTTTAACTTAACACATGAAAGGGCTTGGTAGAGTGGTTTAGTTGTTTCCTTAGGATATCTGGGTCCAAGTTCGAATCTCCCCATTGTCATTTCGTCTTTTGAATTTTTTATAATTTATAAAATTGTATAAATATTAAGAAATCTAAACATTAATATATAGAAGCAAGTGACCAAGTGGTTAAGTGTTTTGTTTAACTTGGAATAACAAGAGTTCAACTCCCCTTACCTTCATATCTTTTTTAATTTCTGAAATTTATATACAAAAAAAACTATAGATCCCCCTACCAATTTAAACGGGCGGGCCGGAGCTGGCTTGGGCCGAAGGCAACAAGCCGGGGTAGTTCGCCTGGTCCGTGAGTTTGTATTTGACAGGCCGGGCCGACTCGTGTGTGCATCATCACCATGGGCAGAGCCACCCTTTACCGGCAATTTTCCCCCATCCAACCTTTACATTTAAAATTGCACCAAATTACCACTATTACATTTTGATTTTACCATTAAAAATTGTATATTCTTCCCCTCCCCCCCCCCCCACACACACACACCAAAAAAATATGTTTAATTCTTTAAGGCCCCCTCAACCCAAATCAAAAGCTATAAAAATTCACATAATTTACTAAAGTCCACATACACCCGAGGCCCAAATCAAAATTCTTTATAAACTACACAACCCTTTGACCCGCTCTTATACCTTATTTATAGAAGCTGGTTAATACTTTTTTTTTATTTTTTTTTTATTTTTTTTCTAGTTTTATACCTTAGAGGTATCGGAACGGACTGTTTAATAAAATTTGAAGGTTTTTTATTATTTTTTAAGAATATATATGGAAAATCGTAAAAAAAAAAATACTCTTATACCTAAGGTATAAGAGTACTTCTAGTCTTATACCTTAAGTATAGGAGAAGACTAATAAAAGTGTGGATTTATATGAAATTTTCAATATTTCGTAAGTTTTAATTGATTTTTTGTCTGGCTGAGGGGCCCTAGAATTCAAAGCCCAAAAAAATAACATAATATTATATTTTTGTCCCATTTAAACTAAATTTAGATATTACTCCCTTTCTCACCCTAATTAGGATTTTCCATCTCAGCATGGAGATTAAGAAATAATATTATAATAAGAGCAGATAGAATGAGCGTAGCAGGTATTGTGAGTATGAAAATTAAAATAGGAGAGAGAATGAGTGTGAGGAATAGTAAGGTGATTGTGGTTGTGAGTAGGATGGAGGGAGCATATCATAGTGTTTTAATATAAAATAATCTTTCATATGTTTCAAAATATTCTGACTCCGTTATTGCATACAACAACAAAGCCTTGCTCTCAAATAATTTGAGGTTGGCTCATGATTCGCTATATAAAAACGTTAATGAAGTCATGGAGTCCTCACTCTAAATACTAACCTAATCCATAAAAAAAAAGTTAAAAAACTATTGCTTAATCACTTCTGATATCTGATGTCCCTTTCAATATTTATGGGTTCAAATCCCACCTGAACGGGATATTTCGTGATGGGCCGGGTCCAATACATATTTACGAGCTATGGGCTACCAAGCCCACATGGATCAAGATCAATGAAGCCCACCAAGTTTTGGAGACATGGCCCGTCGATACGCTAGATGGCGGTCATCGCCAATGAGCGATCAAGCCCATCTAACGACGAGCCTTCCCTTCACAAGCCAGACTCCATTCCAGCGTAGAACGACGGTGTGATGTACCCGATTTTTTTTTTTGAAAATCAAAACGGAGTCGCCACGCCATTTTAATTTTGAGGGCCAAAACTTTGAAAAATGCCCGAGATCAAGAGATTCGAGTTCGGAGGTCACGTTACGCGCCGGGAAGGACGTTAGTGTGCACCCGGAACGCCTCGTAAAAACGAGTCTTCCAAACATTCAAAATCCTTTGTTGTGTGTGTGTGTGTGTGTGTGTGTGTGTGTGTGTGTGTTTTGGCCAAAATAAGTTGAAACTGAGGTAAGTAAAAATTGGGAACTCTTTTTAAGGCTTTAAACTGATCCCATGATTTTTTGGGTGATTTTTGGATTGAGATTTGGAACTCAAAAGATTTTTGGAAGTTGAAAACCATTTCTGCCAGAATGAAAAAAGCAGTTGACCCTTGACTTTGAAATGGACTTTAGGGCTTGAAAACTCCAGAATCTGGGAAAAGTCCGGGAATGAAAAATGTTCAAAACACCTTAAAAAAGGTTTCTGTAAAATAACTTTTCATTTTGGAGATGATTTGAGGGGTCAAAAGCTTCTGGAAATCTCAGATCTGAAATCTGGATTTCCAGAGACTGATGAACTGACCTTTAAAAGAAAATTTGAAAAAAGGAGTTTTACTCACACAAAAAATAAAGTAAAAATATGTATGGAAAGATCTGGATGTTGGCTACAAAAAGTATTTTGTATTCAACACCAAATTCCAAGTTTATCTATGTCCAAAAATTAGACCATGGACTGAGGTCTGAGAAAATTGCTACTGGACAGCAACTTCTCAAGAAAGAAAATATGATTTTAAAGGGGGTTTTGCATCCATGCTTGTCCCCATTTCCCTAGGTTTTGATTAGTGATCACTTGACATTTTAGTGGTGAATCAACTATATCAAACCATCCTTGGGGTACATTAGGACTAAGCACTTCATTTGCTTGGGAAGGGGATTTTTATCCTTTGAAAATGAGATTTGATGCTTGAAAATGATTTTTGGGGTTTTGAAAATGAGTTTTCTTTGCAAGAAAGTAAGAACACATTAAAGAAATTGTTGATCCTTGTAGAATATCATCCATGGAGATGGACTTCCATGGTGATCTTCTTGGATCTTAAAACAAGAAGAAGAATGAACTACATTTTGTAGTTTGAAGATGCATGCATGGATGAATTTTAGGGTAAGGAGAGGGAGGTTATACCTATCTTCCTTGTGTTTTGTGTTTGAAGGCTTGAATGTGAGAGTGTTTAAGGCTTGAATATGAGAGTGTTTGAGGGTGTTTAGGGTTGATGATTTGAGTTGGTTAAAGAGAAAACAAGTAGATAACAATGAAGTCCTCTATGTTTTCTCTCTAATCTTCCTCCTAAAGGGTGATTTGAGCTTGGATTGGTGTATGTATGAGAGTATGTATGAGAGTGATTTGAAGTGTTTGTGAGTGAGTGAGATTTGGGAAAGATTGGAGAGAAAATGGTGGCAATCTAAGGATTCCCACTGTTTTCTCTCTATATTTCGCCAGAGTTTCGATTCTTTGTGATCAAATTGTGTTGTGTAAGCTGAGAGAGGAGGGTTCAATTTATAGCCCTGCGAAATTGACAAACATGTCCGCGCGGATATGATTGACAGGCGTGCACCTGTTCATTAATTACGGCTTCGGGCTTTGGACGGGAAGAATAAAATTCAAAAATCCGGCGGTTTATGTTTTTCAACTTGCCCAATTCGGATTTTTCTTATTTCTTTTGCTTTTTGAGATTCTTTTCTTGGTTTAACTTTAAATGGCAATGCCCATTTTACCCTTACTTTGTTAGAAAAGTTAGGAATGTTAGGAATGTTAGTAATGTTATAACTTTCGTTAATTTTCTAACGAAAATGCTAACAAGCTCAAATTGGAGCACTTATAGTAGCCCCTCGGCGACGGCGCTTTCGAAGGAAGCGGGGTCGTCGATAAGAGTAAGGCTCCATATTTTGGCAGGATGATCAAGTGATCGAGTGGCTGAACCTATTTAATAGGCTACCTACGTATCCTTGAGAGGAATCAAGCCAGCCGTAGTTCGGGTCTTTCGACTATCTTTAGTTGTCGACCCTGAAGTATTTGTTTTAGGATGTCAACTGGCGAGCGAGTTCTACGGTCGATTCTTTGAAAGAAACTTCTGGGGGATAAGAAATGACCCTCTTCGATCTGATGGCTAGGGTTGTATATCCGCTCTGGCAGGGGATAGGAATGACCATTTTGGTGCGGTGGTGACCCTAATGATAGGCTACCTACGTATCCTTAAGAGGAATCAAGCCAGTCGTAGTTCGGGTCTTTCGACTATCTTTAGTCTTCGACCCTACTGCTTTAGGAAGGTCGCCCTAAGATTTGACTATTTTTGGGAAGTCACCCTATGATCTGACTATTTTTGGGAAGTATCCCTATGGTCTGACTGTTTTGGGGAAGTCACCCTATGGTCTGACTATTTTTGGGAAGTCACCCTATGATCTGAATATTTTTGGGAAGTCGCCCTATGGTCTGACTATTTTTGGGAAGTCACCCTATGATCTGACTATTTTTGGGAAGTCGCCCTATGATCTGACTGTTTTGGGGAAGTCACCCTATGATCTGACTATTTTTGGGAAGTCGCCCTATGATCTGACTGTTTTGGGGAAGTCGCCCTATGGTCTGACTATTTTTGGGAAGTCACCCTATGATCTGACTATTTTTGGGAAGTCGCCACATGATCGACTATTTTTGGGAAGTCACCCTATGATCGACTATTTTTGGGAAGTCGCCCTATGATCATCTTTTGGGGAAGTCACCCTATGATCGACTATTTTTGGGAAGTCGCCCTATGATCTGACTGTTTTGGGGAAGTCACCCTAAGGTTTTGACTGTTTTGGGGAAGTCGCCCTAAGGTTTTGACTATTTTTGGGAAGTCACCCTATGATCTGACTATTTTGGGGAAGTCACCCTATGATCTGACTGTTTTGGGGAAGTCACCCTAAGGTTTTGACTGTTTTGGGGAAGTCGCCCTAAGGTTTTGAATGTTTTCGGGAAGTCACCCTATAATCTGACTATTTTTGGGAAGTCGCCCTATGATCTGACTGTTTTGGGGAAGTCACCCTATGGTCTGACTATTTTTGGGAAGTCACCCTAAGGGATGATTGCGATTTATCGCTTTCCTCGTGTTGTGTGTGATAGCGTTTTAGGTGCCTCAAATCTTGATGATGGCGTTTTAGGTGCCTCGAACCTTGATTTGAAATGATTTCCTTTGATGGTTTAGGATAGATGGTCCTCTAGTGGACTTCATTTGAAGGGATCGGTTTTACGTCTGCTGCCGAAGGAAAGGATGACCGTCTTTGGTCGAGTGGGTGGACCTAATGATAGGCTACCTACGTATCCTTAAGAGGGAATCAAGCCGGTCGTAGTTCGAAAATAGGCTGGGATGGTCTTTGATGGTTTGACGGTATTTGAGGTTTGACTGTTTTTGGGAAGTCGCCCTAAGATTTGATGATAATGTTCTTTTAGAAAAGTAGTTGATTAAGATATGCTTTCATACTGTGTTGTGCTTACTGTAGGCGAGGCTACGGGCGATGTTGATGAAGAGTTGTTAGGTTGCCGTTCGTGGGACGGTTTTACGCCGACGATTTGCTTTGTCTTTGGAGGCATTTTGACCTGAGGGAGGAGTTTGGTTGAGTCTGCATCTTGCTGGTGATCGTCAAACTTGTAGAGGTTTTTGAGCTTGTCTTCACATTGGGACTTCTTGCTTTTGAGAACTTGGTGTCTCTAACCGCATTGTATTTGAGAACTTGGCGTCCCTGACCGATTTGTATTTTGAGAACTTGGCGTCTCTGACCGATTTGTATTGGAGAACTTGGCGTCTCTGACCGTACTGTATTTGAGACCTTGGTATCTTTGACCGATTTGTATTGGAGGACTTAGCGTCCTTGACCGATTTGCGTTTTGAGAACTTGGCGTCTCTGACCGATTTGTATTGGAGAACTTGGCGTCCTTGACCTGATTGTATTGGAGAGCTTGGCGTCTCTGACCGGATTGTATTGGAGGACTTGGCGTCTCGACCGGGTGTATTGGAGAACTTGGCGTCCCTGACCGAATTGTATTGGAGAACTTGGCGTCCCTGACCGAATTGTATTGGAGAACTTGGCGTCCTTGACCTGATTGTATTGGAGAACTTGGCGTCCTTGACCTGATTGTATTGGAGAGCTTGGCGTCTCTGACCGGTTTGTAGACACTGGAGGTGGTCTTCATATGTTTGTGGATGTTGGGGACTGTTTTCATCCATTTGAGGTCGTCTTTGGTGAAGATCATCCTTGTCGAAAAGGGGGATTACGTTTGAATTCCTGCATTTGTTAGTGAAGAGGAAGATGCATATATGGCATTCATGATGGCGGATGCATGCATAGAACCAAAAATGATTATGAGATGATGCGTTTATTTGCTTTCGAAGATGCACTTGGCCTAAGCTTTTGGCAGGGAAATTACGATTTATGATTTTCAATCACTTAGGATTTTTCCTATTGATTCAAGTTTTGTGCATGCTACATGAGCCCTGGGAGATTTTTGTGGGGATGCATGGTGATGAGAGGGGATATACGTGTTGTTATTTGTTTGGGACAAGCTTTGAGCTGGTGGGGTGATATCCTTTAGTCGCGGACTGCATTGCATGTTATTGATGAGGTCAATTTTGATCTTGGGATGAAGTTGGATTTGAACCCGGGTCTCGATTGAAATTTCTTTTCGAGTCTCGGACATTTGAAGGCGACGGCGACGGGCTCTAGAATCAAAGTATGTTGACATGAATGAACCCTCTTTTGCTTGGGTTAGTTGTGATTTGACGAAATGCTTTGATATGAGGAGATTCCCAATTCTCAACTTTTGATGATGCGGGGAGTTGTCATATGCCAAGTTCTAAAGCCGAAACTCCAAGACGGTTGTTGAGGTGACCGGACCTTTCTTCGAAGATAGGTGTGACTTGATAAAGCCCATTCCATGGAAAAGACATGGCGAAAACCACGGAATCTTTCTACTGAATGATTTGATGAAGCCCCGTTTGACAAAGCGTCACTACGAGAGGTCCGGTTAAAGGTTTGGTGACATGCGATGAAGTACCGAGCCAATCGATCAACGTGAGAGCCTTCAAGGTGAAGTTGTCATGAAGGAGAAACCCATCTTTGATACCGACTATGAAACTAGAATCCTCTCTTCGAAGAGTGTCTTCCATATGGGAACTGTTAGCCATAGTGGCACTTGGCTTGTTCGTGGCTTCAATCATATTCACACTACTTTTTTAGGGAATGTATTGTTGATTGTATTGGGTCCTTGGGGTCCCCTTTTCGATCGGTTCTCACTGCTTGCCCTTTTCGGGAGTCGTGTTGGAGGTGGAAGAAACCCGGTATCAAAGCGAGTGCGACAACTCGGCTAGCGATTGTAAGCCCTCTCAAATTTAGCCCCGGAATTGATCATTGCCCGTAGATCCGGATAGGGAAATTGCTAAGTGAGATCCTCGGATGTGGTTTCGGCGTGGCGAAAGATGTCTAGTTGTTCCTCTTCAAAAGGAGGAGTTGCCATCTTGCTTGTAAAAGTCCCGATGTTCTCGTCGGGGAATATTTGCATTGTTGTCTGCGGAGTCAAATCTATTTGCTTCCCACTCCAAGTTGGCTAGTAGTCCGGTCCCATGTAGCCCTGGCCTCGGATTTTAAGCGAAAGAACCATTTTAGAGCATTGGACTTCAAAGAGAGGCGAAATAGTCGACCAAGCTGGCGATTGGCGCCCCTTTTGACCTTCATTGCCAATGTATACGTGTCCGAGATGGGTTTTCGGGCATGCGGTGCCATCAAAGAGATCCAAATTAGGCATCACGAATTTGTGGGGCACAAAGGAGTCGGGTTCGTTGGTCGGAAAGCGGACTTCTTAGCGATCAATTCGGCAATCTGTGCTTTTATTTCCTTGTGTCGTTCCACGAATCAAGCCAAATGAGGGTCTTGTGGTGGAACCATGGCATTCAAACCGGCGGCCCGAGCTAGAGAGGAGCTACCGCGGCGGCATACGGGTGGAGGGAACGGACGATGCGGGGACATAGGTGAAATCCTGTCCTTGGCCCGAATCACCCAGGGAGCTTGAGTAGGACCACAGGCAAGGGATAGAACCTTGCGGCTTGTTGTTGATTTTCAAGCTGGCAAAGTAGGTGGAGGCGGCCGATGTAGGCTGGATAACTTGGATTTCAGTGGGGCCCGTAAGTAGGCTTAAGTGCGGGGCTGCTGTCCTTGATTGTTGAATTGCATAGGCGAAGGTGCATGACCGGGGGAATGCTGCGGTCTGGTGATTCCTGAGTGAAAGCCCAGGATGGAGGCTTGGTAACCCATCGAAGCTTGAGTGAGGAATGGATTTGTGAAAGGCTGTGTGAGGAGCGGGCGAGCTAGCATCATCACGAGGAAGGGCTTCGGCTGTTGCCACTGGACAGGCTTTGTGGAAGCATTCCAAGCTGTTCTGCGAAGGCCACGATAGATTGGTTCTAAAGCGAGGTGGGATTCCAATCTGTTTGTGGCATTCGAGGTATCCCAACCATGAGGAGACATTCCGTACCGATTTTGCCCCCGGCGAGGCTGTGAACCGATCGGTTACGTTAGGCTGCATGGGTCCAGTAGTACGTATTTGGGGTTTCTTTGTCCCGTTGAGACGGTCATGAAGGAATCTTGTGAGGCTTGTGCGGTGCGGGGATTGGACATCTTGAAGCTGGGTTCTTGTCCAAGGAATTTCAAACCGATGTAACCGAGAAGCTCCTGAGCGATGCATGCCGAGCTGGCGAGGCATACCAAGCTATTTGTGACATACCGAGCGGCCCCGGGCTTTGAGGCATACCATGCGGCCCAAATTGGACTGAAGTCAATTTGTTTCTCCAAGCAGCATCCCCAGGCGAGCTGTGAATGTATATCAAACCGAAATTTGAAAGGATGGGCGGATTCGCGAGTTGAGAAGAGTGTGAGGAAGGTGGTGGTAGTCTGTCTAGCCAAGATAGGGATGGGGATCCTTTTCCTCTTCTACCGTGAAAGTTCCATCGGGGTTGAGGGCAATCGTCAAACCAAAATTCTGACATCTTCCAAGGACGAACATCGAAACCTCATTCGATTGGCACAAGGAGTTTTATGGACTCGGGTTCCAATATTAGTCATAGGAATATGATGAATTTACGGTCTTGGTTAAAATTCCGTCCTCGTCCTTGGACATCAAAGAAGCTGCACTTGACTAGCCCATGACCAACATGGCGATCAAATCTCATCTTG
The DNA here is from genome assembly GCA_022495995.1 of Adenophora triphylla var. japonica. Taxonomy (NCBI): domain Eukaryota; kingdom Viridiplantae; phylum Streptophyta; class Magnoliopsida; order Asterales; family Campanulaceae; genus Adenophora; species Adenophora triphylla. The sequence goes on from JAFEMH010003755.1 coordinate 202,853, forward strand.
CTTGGTGGAGCCTTGGTAGAAGAGATGTATTTGCGAAGTCTTGATTTGGAAGAAGTAACTTGGCAAAGCCTCGGTCTCATGTTGTGAATCGACACAATTGTAGGCGTGGGCGATGCGAACGAGAGACCCAACCCATCTTGTAGCGAGTGAAGAACCAACGTTCTTGAATTATCATGTAGCAAAAGAGGCAACCCATCCTTCCATATTTACTTTATTATTTTCTTTATTCAATTAGTCAACGGAAGAAAATGTAAAAGCAAGACAATTTTAGGAATGTATACTGCGGGGGCATATATTTTTTTTCGAAAAGTGGGGATGAATCCCGATTTGTATTATTTGATGGCCTCATTTGACGAAGGCACAAAAGAACTCGCTTTGGGTTTGACTCTTTTGAGAGAGCATAAGTTTAGAAAGGTTTGTAAAAGTGTATGGAAGCCCTGGCGACGGAAAATTAGTGTTTAGCTCTATTTTTCCTATAATGTAGAAAAAGAAGACTTGTCGAGACATACGAAAATATGTTTTATTCAAAATGATCACAAGATTGCTTAAAACCCTTTATTAATGTTCGGGTTATTCAACCCCTAATCTCGATATGAACAAACATTTTGATTAATCATGAGGAGAAAGTCAAGCGATACCAAGAGTCGAAGTTGGCGAATGGTGAAGAGGGATCGTGTATAGGAGAGGCTATTGGTGAGGCCGGATTTTACGGGATTTGAATGTGTTTATGACCAGGACCATTTACGGTTGCCTACGTTCCCCTCATTGTGAGGAGCTCGGGTCGCCGTAGTTCGGGTACGAGCTGTGTTTGGCTTTAGAAAAGGGGTATGAACATTTGTGGTACTTTTGGTGAAAAGGCTCGGATAGGAAGTTTGGATGATAAGGTGCGGGCCTTGAGGTGATTCCTTGACAAGTCATTTTGAGCGATTCCGTTGCTTCTTGATCGTCGTCCTTCATCGGGGGAGAAAGATTTTGGATGCAGCTTAAGGAGCTTATGATATGTTTTTGCCGTTGCTTTAACTGCTCCCTTGTTGTCGACAACTTCCGTTCTTCGGGCTTTAATTTTGCCCATATGTCAAACCTTCTGATCGGCGGTGCTAGGTCCTTGGCCTCATTTTTTTTGAAGCTTTTGTTTTTTTTTTTGGAGCTTTTTTTTTGAAGCTTTTTTTTTGAAGCTTTTGTTTTTTTTGAAGCTTTTTTTTTTTGAAGCTTTTTTTTTTTTTTTTTGAAGCTTTTTTTTTTTGAAGTTGTTGTTTTTTTTTTGAAGCTTTTGTTTTTTTTTGAAGCTTTTGTTTTTTTTGAAGCTTTTGTTTTTTTTTTTTGAGCACTTGAGGACGAAGGCAAGCTTCTACTTGAACTTTCTTGATGCATGGGGCGGAGGCAAGCCCTGTTTTTCGATATGGGGTCGATCTCCCGTCTTTGAGTGACCTTTTGTTGTCCCTTGATGTTGCCGCCTTCGTTGACTTGATCAAGGTGATGATGGGGATATGTTTTGGAAAGTGTATGGCTTGATGGAGGCCTTTGTGAGGTGAGGAAAGTGTATAGGGAGGGCATTAGTTGACTTTCTCGCACCAATTAATTAAAATCTTAATCATTTCCGGAGATTATTTGTTGAGCGATGCGAGTGATCATTTAAAATAAAACCATTTCATTAAATGTAATGTAGGTGTGCAAATAATGTCTCAAGTCTAGCGAGAAAAGAAAAAGACTCTTTTATAGAAAACTTAAGATTAACTACAATGTCCAAGGAGGACTTGATTGAACAGAAGAAAGTACTAGAACCTACGAAGGTTGACTAAAAAGCTGTTTTAATATTAAAGGATGGGTAGCCCCTAGTCTAGCTACTCTTTGTTGTTGGATTGCCAAGGCGCTTGAGCTTTCCATCTTTACGGTAACTTCGATTCCATTCTTTGCGAGGCCAGGCGGTGATCGATTACGATGCCCATGATCTTGGTGGGAGTGGAGGAGTTTGAGGCCATGGAGCGGTGGGCGAGCACAAGTTGTCCAAAGAAACGGGTCGGAAAAGTCACGGGGACGAACTTTGTCGGCGAGCATATTGATGGAAGGAAGTGAACACGAGAGGACCTTGAGGGGTATTGGGCTCTGTTTGGGAGGATTCGGCGATGCTTGGTTGTTTTGAGTGAAAGGGGTGATACTAGGCGGTGTGTCTTCGGGCCTTTCTCGAAGCTTGGAGGCGGCATTAGACAAGTGTGCTGCAGGGCGAGTTGTCCTATCGGATTCTCTCACTTCGGGCACTTGAATTTTGCGCGACAGAATCATTTCTTTGCACAGTTCGACATCTTGGGTCAAAGGAGTGCTAGTACTTATCATAAGATCAAGCTTCTCCTGCATTTGTTTCACTTGCTCTATCAATATTGCCACATGGGGATCAACGGGAACATTCGAGTTCTTGGAACTCGCAACAAGACTCTTATCGGCGAGAGGGAAAAACAGGCCGCGGGCGGGTGGCGACGGGTGAATTCACTAAGTCCGGTAGACGACAACGGAAAACTTGTGGCATCCGGATTTTCTTTTAGCAACTCATGATCGCATTCGGGTGGGTGTAGAGGCTTGAGAACATAGCCACATAGCTCAAGCGATTATGTGAAGCTGGAGCATAAAGCTGGCGGTATTGCTTGAAATTGAGGAGCAGGTGTGATGGAGCCCAACTCGTTACGAGGAGGCGAGGGCGATGGAGCCCTAATGGCACGAGTCTTTGGAAAGGGCTGAAGAGGAATTGTCCTTGGCAAGGGATCATATGTGGATGGAGGGAGGTGTTGGCCGTGGGATGGAGAGTTATAGGATGAAGGGGCTGAAATCACTTGTTTACGAAGTCTCATCTTCGACCATGACCGAGGGAACCATTCGCCTCAGCATTACTGAACTCCATGGCGGCGGAGAGCATTGATGAGCGGGGTCATTGTTCTTCATGAATCTTATGGGCGTTTTCCAAAGCCGGGACTAACTCTTCCTTCTAATCATCGGATTTCTTGTATCCCTTGCGCTTTACGCCAAATACGCCATCGGATCATTATCATCCCATTTAACCTTGGCGTCGATCGTGAACTTATCGGAGGGCGAGAGTTCAAAGCATTTCACCAAATCCGGCTTTGCCATGGCCACATGCTTGTTGCGGTCAAACCATCCATTCTCAACATTTGTTGCGACTAAATCATCGGCTTGTCGAGTCATTGAATTCACGAGTTTGAATCATAAAATTCAATCATGTTTACATTCGCGTTGTTTGGGAAATGATCATTGGCGGGGTTGAGATCACCGAGGCGCTCGAGTTTGCCCTTCTTAATTAATCCACTGAATCGCCTTTCTCGAAAGGCATGCAGGTTGTCGGTCGTATGACCGTGATGCTGATGGAAAGCCTGATGCTTAGTGGTGTCAAAGGGATTTTGGGATCCTTGGGCGATAGTTTCTCATGGGTTCGAGGAGACCTGCTCTAGCAAGCTATTTAAAACTTTGCTTAAGGGAACACCCAAATCCTCGGGATTCGAGATTTGGTCATTGACTTGGTCACCATTACGAACGGGGTTTGCCGGTTTTGGTCCATTGGGCGCTCAAGCTTGCCCGTTTCGATTAACCTTTGAACCGCTCTCTTGAAGACTATGCGGTTGTCGGTCGTGTGGCCATAATGATCATGGAAGGCGCGGTGCTTACTCATGTCGAGAGGTGCATTTGAGCTCCTTGGATGGTAGTCCTTGAGAGGCTCCAAAAGGCCTACCCTTACTAAGCCCTTGAAAATTAAGCCCGTGGGCATCCCAGAGATCATCAAAACGTTCTCGTTGCCTTAAAGGACCACCATTTCTTGGTTGCTTTTGGGGGCCGTCAATTGTACACAATGCCTTCTTTCCTTTACCGGATGTCGGAGCCGTGTTGGAAGGGTAAGGTTTATAGCGGCGAGACATGTTCGGACTCGTAGTCTTTTCCCGTGCACGAACCCTTTTGATGTAATCATCAATGTAATCGTCGAGATTCGACCTTTTGTAAACTTCATTCGTGTCGAGATACACAAGATTGATATGGTGAGATGGCCGAGTCGAGCGATCGTCGATACTCTCGTTGCTAGGCTTTTCTTGTACCTTCTTAATTGGTTCTACCAATAATCCATTGGACGAGTCAATAGGAACATTAGGATTGCATGACCCGCCACAAGATTGGCATTAGCAAACGAAACCACGGTAGGAAGTACTCTGGTGGGAGGAATGACGATCGAGCATTAAAAGCGTGGCCAGTAATCTTCCTCATAAGGCACTGGCGATTGCAGAAGATGAAGATATATGGCTCGTAATGGGTGGATACCGGGGAGCGGTGAGTGCGGATCCGAGAAAGCTGCTTGAAAACATGAGGTTTGAGGCATCGTAACATTAGGATTGAATGTGTCTTGACCGCAGCGAGGAACATGGCTGCAAGGAAATGTGTATCTTGTACTTGATGAGCGAGGAGCGGCTTGCGTAGCAGGCCGGGTGGAGAATTTGATGAGGAGCATTTGACCTTGTCGGACTTCCCAACCGGAGGGCGGGGTAGAGCACGATGAAGTGGTGATAAAAGCACAGTGGCCCACGTGATCTTGCGGTATCATAGGGGCCGGTGTGCTTTGAGAATTGGAGGAAGCAAGGCGGCCCCCTCGAACCATGGAGCACGAGAAAGCAAGCTGTCCCATTCCGAGATGGTGACCGAGCAGGCCCGATGCGGTGAAGTAGTAAAGCGGCCCCTTCAAGGCGATGACCCGAACCGGTGATGTTGTGAAGTAGTAAGCGGCCCCTTCCAAGGCTGCGGGGCGAAAGCCAGCGGCTCAATCCTGGTGGTGAGACACGAGAGGCACCGAGGGCGAGTTGACCTAGATCGGGCTGTCGAGGAGTATCGAGCGATAGAGGCGAGATGTCTTGAGCCCGGCCAATTCCGGATTGATGGCCGGGCCGGGCGAGGTTTTGGAGTATGCGCGGACCCATTCAAAGGCGGATTGAAACCCAAAGGTGAAAGCAGGAGGTGCGGGGGAAGTTGACCAAGATCGATACGATGAGGCCGAGAGGCGGGCGAGTGATAGGCTTGGGGATGCTTGGCCCATTAGTAGTTCCACACGAAAGGGGACGGGGCATTTGATGGTAGTTGGCATGCCGGGAGGGTAATTAGCTCCAATCTTCGCATCAAGTAAAGGTTCCATTAGGGTGGTGAACAATTGCTAGCCCACAGGTTACGATACTTTCCAATAAGCGGCGATCTGAGCCTCTTGATTTTGTCTTATACATCCAACATCTGATTCCATGTTCGGCATTTTGCGGATTTTCGGGGTGTGGAGTTGTACGTCCCCCACCGTTCTCCTACGAGTTGGTCATTACGAAACTTTGAGTGAAGCGAAGGAGGAAACCGATGAAGTATCGACTTCGGAATGAGGCGATGAACAAACGATGACCCGGGGTCTCGATCCAAACTTTGCTTCTTGTGGAAGGCACAAAAGGGTGTGGTTCGGACTCGGGAAGCGAAACGAGGTTGGTGTTTGGGCTTAGGGCTCATGCGGCATGCGGTTATTTGTTCTTGTTTACTTAAAACATGTTTTATTAACCTAATCGGTTGGAAAAGATTGCTCTTCTTTTTCGCGAACTACTCGATTCTGGATCGGTGGGCCCCGTCACTACGTCTATAAGCCCCTCGTATTCCACTGTATTTCGACCTCCCGGGGTGGACGGCCCGGGCGAGGTCCTATAGGGCAAGCGGGTCCCACCGACCGAAAAGAAAACGATCCTAGAAGTCGGCGGGTAATCGAGTCTTAACGAGCATTCGATGTAAATTACGGACAAGGCGCGTCAAAAGTCAAGATCGTGTCCAGGGGCTCGACGAAAAGTCGGCATGATTTGGGTGATAAATGTCCACGGTTGATCTTGACTTGTCGTCGGTTAAGCCGTAATTAGGCATGGAATAATCATTAATCCTTGATGACTCGGTGTCAATCTTTGGGAGTCGGTGTATAATTTGTGCCGATCGAGCCGAAGTCAAGGCGCCGGTCAATATCTTGGTCAAAGTCTGCGGCGGAAAACCGGCATGACTTCGGCGATTAGGGACCCGAAAGATATTGAGTCGGTATGCCGACAAAGGCTTGAAAGGAAAGGTCTATACACGGACGGGGCATGACACGAGACCGAGACTAAAAACCAACCGGGTCTCGGACAAAGTGTGTCACGGACAAGTGCATGGTCGACACGAGGCTCCATGGGATGTTTGGGTAGTCTTTGTGCTCATCCGAGAGGCGTAATAAGACCAAACGGACCGCGACAAGGATTTCCCGGGTTAGGGACGTAGTGTGCGGTGTAAGGTCACGTGCGCGTAGTGTGCAAACGATCTATCTTCTTTTACGAGTAAAATAGAGATTTTTTATGTGTCTTAAAAAGGCATGATGCATGATTTTTTTTTTTTGAATTTTTTTTTTTTTGAAAATTTTTTTTTGAAAATTTTATGAACACATAAGCACATAAGCACAAAAATTCCGACAGTTAGGGACATTATTCCGGACGGTCAAAATTTTGACTTTTCCGAGGCGGCCAAAAACAAACACGAAAGCTGTGCAAAAATCAACACACACGAAGCAAAGGATTTTCAAATGTTGAGACGGAAGTTTGACCCTCAAAAGCTTTTCTTTTTTTTTGAAAATAATGATACCGGTACGTGGGATTGTTAGACCACAATTTATCCCCGACTCGTGTTAGGAGGCGATAACGGGAAGTTTAATGGTTTCCACCAATATACCAAATATCATTTTTTTTTAGAAAAAGCTTATTAGTCCCAGTAGTCGCCCTTGTGATGATGTACCCGATTTTTTGAAAATCAAAACGGAGTCGCCACGCCATTTTAATTTTGAGGGCCAAAACTTTGAAAAATGCCCGAGATCAAGAGATTTAGGTTCGGAGGTCACGTTACGCGCCGGGAAGGACGTTAGTGTGCACCGGAACGCCTCGTAAACGAGTCTTCCAAACATTCAAAATCCTTTGTTGTGTGTGTGTGTGTGTGTGTGTGTTTTGGCCAAAATAAGTTGAAACTGAGGTAAGTAAAAATTGGGAACTCTTTTTAAGGCTTTAAACTGATCCCATGATTTTTGGGTGATTTTTGGGTTGAGATTTGGAACTCAAAAGATTTTTGGAAGTTGAAAACCATTTCTGCCAGAATGAAAAAAGCAGTTGACCCTTGACTTTGAAATGGACTTTAGGGCTTGAAAACTCCAGAATCTGGGAAAAGTCCGGGAATGAAAAATGTTCAAAACACCTTAAAAAGGTTTCTGTAAAAGAACTTTTCATTTTGGAGATGATTTGAGGGGTCAAAACCTTCTGGAAATCTCAGATCTGAAATCTGGATTTCCAGAGACTGATGAACTGACCTTTAAAAGAAAATTTGAAAAAAGGAGTTTTACTCACACAAAAAATAAAGTAAAAATATGTATGGAAAGATCTGGATGTTGGCTACAAAAAGTATTTTGTAGTCAACACCAAATTCCAAGTTTATCTATGTCCAAAAAATTAGACCATGGACTGAGGTCTGAGAAAATTGCTACTGGACAGCAACTTCTCAAGAAAGAAAATATGATTTTAAAGGGGTTTTGCATCCATGCTTGTCCCCATTTCCCTAGGTTTTGATTAGTGATCACTTGACATTTTAGTGGTGAATCAACTATATCAAACCATCCTTGGGGTACATTAGGACTAAGCACTTCATTTGCTTGGGAAGGGGAATTTTATCCTTTGAAAATGAGATTTGATGTATGAAAATGATTTTTAGGGTTTTGAAAATGTGTTTTCTTTGCAAGAAAGTAAGAACACTTTGAAAATAATGTAGATCCTTGTAGAAGATCATCCATGGAGATGAACTTCCATGGTGATCTTCTTGGATCTAAAGCAAGAAGATGAATAAACTACATTTTGTAGCTTGAAAATGCATGCATGGATGAATTTTAGGGTAAGGAGAGGGAGGTTATACCTATCTTCCTTGTGTTTTGTGTTTGAAGGCTTGAATGTGAGAGTGTTTAAGGCTTGAATATGAGAGTGTTTGAGGGTGTTTAGGGTTGATGATTTGAGTTGGTTAAAGAGAAAACAAGTAGATAACAATGAAGTCCTCTATGTTTTCTCTCTAATCCTCCTCCTATAGGGTGATTTGAGCTTGGATTGGTGTATGTATGAGAGTATGTATGAGAGTGATTTGAAGTGTTTGTGAGTGAGTGAGATTTGGGAAAGATTGGAGAGAAAATGGTGGCAATCTAAGGATTCCCACTTTGTTTTCTCTCTATATTCGCCGAGTTTCGTTCTTTGTGATCAAATTGTGTTGTGTAAGCGAGAGAGGAGGGTTCAATTTATAGCCCTGCAGAAATTGACAAACATGTCAGCGCGGATATGATTGACGGCGTGCCTTGTTCATTAATTACAGCTTCAGGCTTTGGACAGGAAGAATAAAATTCAAAAATCCAGCAGTTTATGTTTTTCAACTTGCCCAATTCGGATTTTTCTTATTTCTTTTGCTTTTTGAGATTCTTTTCTTGGTTTAACTTTAAATGGCAATGCCCATTTTACCCTTACTTTGTTAGAAAAGTTAGGAATGTTAGGAATGTTAGTAATGTTATAACTTTCGTTAATTTTCTAACGAAAATGCTAACAAGCTCAAATTGGAGCACTTACACTTCTGGACTGACTTCTTCCAACAACTCCAAGGGTGTCTCTTGAACACTTTCTCCTGCAATACTTGAGTGATCATCAAAAACAATATTCATAGATTCTTGGATGGTTTTTAACCTTAGATTAAATACCCTATATGCACGACTATTTGAAGCATACCCAAGAAAAATGGCCTTATCACTCTTAGAGTCCAATTTTGCTAAGTAGTCCCGATTATTGAGGATGTAACACACACAACCAAAGACATGAAAATAATGAACTTTTGGTTTCCTACCATTCAAAATTTCGTATGGAGTCATGGTTGTGCCGGGTCTTAGAAAAACTCTATTGGCCGTGTGACAAGCCGTATTTAGTGCCTCTGCCCAAAATCTTTTCGAAATTCTCTTTGAAAATATCATCACACGAGTCATTTCAAGTAAGGTCCTATTCTTTCTTTCAGCTACCCCATTTTGTTGAGGTGCTTTTGGAGCTGAAAACTCATGGTGTATACCTTTTCTTTCACAAAAATTTGAAAAAGAAACATTCTCAAATTCCCTCCCATGATCGGACCTAATTCGAAAAATTGAAGCACAAAACATGTTTTTGATCATAGAATGCAAGATTTTGAACTTTTCAAAAGTCTCAGATTTTTCTCTTAAAAAATAAACCCAAGTAAATCTTGAAAAATCATCAACAATGACATAAGTATATTTCTTGCCTCCAAAACTTTCTATCTCAAGTGGACCCATTAAATCCATATGCAAGAGTTGAAAACAATGTGTCGTACCAGTGTGTTGCTCATTATGTTGGACAGCACCATGGGTAACACGAGTTTGTTTCCTTTTGAGACAATCCCCACAAACAATTTTTTGTTTAAGATCAAGACTAGGAATGCCTTGGACAACATCTAGGTTAACAATCTTTTCTATGTTACGAAAGTGAACATGTCCCAACTTTTGATGCCACAATGTAGTGTCATCAAGTTTTGCCGAATGGCATACTTGCTTGTCTTCGACAAGATAACAATTATCACTAGATCTTGTACCTTTCATCACACAATTGTTAGTCTTGTCATAAACTTCACAAGTATCTTTATTAAATTTCACCTCTAAGTTGTCATCACAAAGTTGACTAATACTAATTAAATTAGTTACAAGTCCATCAACATGTAAGACATTCTTTAAGGTTGGAAATCCAGACACATTTAGTGTCCCTCTCCCAATGATATTACTCTTGCTCCCACCACCATACGTTACACTACCCCCATGAACCGTTTCATAGTCTTTTAAAAACAATTTTGTTCCTATCATATGACGTGAACATCCACTATCAAAGTACCAAGAACCTTCAATATTTGTTTTTAAAGCAGTGTAAACAACATCACATCTCAGATTAGCTTTTGGTTTCCACACCTTTTTTGAATTTTTACCATTCTGACTGGGTGTGTTATCCTGTGTGCTGGGCAACACCTTAGATAACACCAAGGGGCTGGACAATTTTTTCGAAACAATATGGCATTTATTTTTAAAATGTCCAGGTGTGTGACAATATTGACACACCTTCCCTTTGTCACATGGTTCTTTTGAAGTAGAATCTTTGTCAAAAAACCGTTCTTTAACAAAACAATTCTCATTATCATTCATAGACAAAGTGGAAATAATACTATTCAAAGATTCTTGGAAACCAATACCTGCTCTGAGAGGTGTACTCAAGTTCAAGATCTCATCCAATTTGGTAGATCCAGTGTTGAGCTTCTTCAAGGTGGTTTCGGCTAGAGTCAAGTTGCCTTTGACTCTTTCAAGCTCGACTTCTCTCCTGGTTGCTTGAATCTCCATATGAGTCACATAGGCCTGGAGTCCTTCATTCTTCTTGGTTAAGGACTTAACCAAATTGTTCTCTTTCTTCCATTCCATGAGCAACGCCTCATAAAGGTCTTTTAATCCGGAAATGAGGTCATCTTTGCTCTGCTCATCCTCTTGTATACTTCCTGTATCAGGGTTAGAAGAGCTAGCTAAACAAACAGCATTATTATCACATAATTCATTATACCTGTCGGGTGTGATCACAGATGTTATCTCAGACTGGATAACACCTTGGGCAACACTGTCCTTTTCCGTGTTACGTACTGTGACAAACATGGTTGTTTGATTAGGTTCTTCCTCCTGAGATGGTCCTTCATCCTCATCGTCACTGAGAGAAACCCATAGGTTCTTTCCTCTCTTCCTTAGTATATTTGTACACTCATTGGAATAGTGACCCCAACCCGAGCAAGCATGACATTGAATGGATTCAATGTGTTTTGGATCAGACCTTAACTGATCTGAAGATGCTCTTCTTGGGTTCGACTTTGGGTTAGATGGGAAAGTCCTTTTTGGCATCGAATCATAAACCTTGGTTTGCTTCTCCTTTGCTTTCACCTGCATTTTTTCATTGTTATACTTTCTAACCATAGAATTGTATTTTCTAGCAAGTAAAGCAACACTAGCATTTTCATCAATTTCTTCAAAAACTTCATCTTCATTTTCATCCAAAGAGCTCGAGGTTTGAGTTTTCAAAACAACATTTTTCCCCTTAGATGCTTCACTTTGATCTAGGAGATTTAACTCAAAGCTTTCAAAATACTCATTAAAGAATTGATATCCATAGTTGAAAGATTGTGAGCCTCTTCAATAGATGAAACTTTCATATTAAAACGCTCGGGAAGGGTTCTAATTGCTTTTGAGACAAGTTGTTTGTTGGTAAAAGGTTCACCCAACAATTGACACTCATTAGCAATATCAAATAATTTTTCAAAATAAGAAGGAATAGTTTCATTTTCACCCATCCTTAATCTTTCAAATCTGCTAGTAAGACCCCAAAGCTTAGTTTCACGCACACTGCCATCACCTTCACAAAAACGTTGTAAAGTGTCCCATGCTTCTTTTGCAGTGGAACTATTTTGAATAAGTTTGAAAATATGCATATCAACCCACTCAAAAATGGCATTAAGTGCCTTTTCATTGAAATTAGCTTGGCTGATCTCTTCCATGTTCCACTCTGATTCAGGTTTGACTTGCACGTCACCATCCTCATCAGCAGGTAACATTGGTAAGGAGTAACAATTTGTTATAAATCTCCATGCTCGAAGATCAATTGATTTGATATGCGAGCGTAGACGGATCTTCCAATAACAATAATTCGAGCCATCTAACACAGGAAGACGCTTATTGTTAGGATTAGCCGGACCATAAGCCATGACACCTAGACCAAGCACTTAGTATCGTCAAGTAACCAGGTTTTGATACCAATTGAAATTGTCAATGGCTTCACTGGAAAGAGATGTTACCGTAGATGTTACCCAACACCTTGGATAACACACTGACGGACAACACACACACACCAAATAAAAGAGTTTGTAAAAACTTTGTGCAGCGGAAATAAATAACACAAGATATAATTTTTTCAAGTTATATAAATATATAACTTGAGTGTGCCTAGATGGCGAAGACTTTATAATCAATGTAGAAAAATTACAAAGCCGAAAGTTCCCTATTGCTAATACAATGATGATGCTCTATGGAACTAAATGAGACAAAGCACGAATCCTATCCTTAGCCAACACTCTCTTAAACACTCAGTGTTTAAGCTAGAATCACAAGGGAGGAAGGATTATGCGAACCAAAGAACTTTGTCTCTCTTGTGCTAAAGGTGTGTGTGTTTCGTATTTGGCATGTCTTCAAATGAATCACACCTAGCCTATTTATAGCCTTCAATTGCCTTGGAGGCTACTCCAAAATAACAGCCTTGGACCTTCAGATCGTGTGAGAGGATTGGAGAGATTTCTTGGCTTGAATTCCTCTTCTTGCGCCAACTTCCCTAGAATGTAGCAACCGAAACTTGAAGCCCAAGTCCTTGCTTCATCACCTTGTACTCTCTTGCTTTCTTTGTATTGTACACTTCAATTAATCAGCAACAACTCCATGACTTGGTCTTCCCACCTTTTTCTTTCTTCATCAAATAATATGGACCAAGCAAAAGTTACTCGTAAATCTACTATTTACGTGTAACTCCTTCACCAACTTCTTCCTTGTTTCTAGCAATTAATCCAATCATATATTAACCTGAAATATATACCAACAAACACATATATCTTGCAAATAATATTAGACATTAGGATATAAATTAATATGAAAAGAATTATTAAATTACAAATCATTCCAGCTCGGGTAACACCCAACTGCCAGTGATAGCACCTGTGGTAACACCCACAGTATGTACTAACAGGGTTGTCGATAGAAAAGGATCCGATCTGGCGAATGCCGAGATGGATTGGGTGACCAAGGTGGTCGAGTGGCTGAACCTTTGAAAGGCTACCTACGTATCCCGAGTGGGAATCAAGCCATAATCGTAGTTAGGAATCCACTGGGGAAAGGGGGCGTCATATGTGACGAATTGGCTGAACCTAAAGTAGGCTACCTACGTATCCCGAAGGAATCAAGCCAGGCTGTAGTTCAGAATAAGATCCGCTGGGGAAAGGCGAAGAGAAACCGGTCTCTTACTGGGAAATAGAAGGGAAAGTGACCTAGGAGGTCAAGCGACTGATCCTATTGGGGATATGCTAGATGAAGGAAGTGACCGATGTGGTCGGATGTATAGACCTCTATGAGGGGCTACTTTACCACTGAGGAGTGATGAAGGAACAGGGTGACCAAAGTGGTCGGATGGCTGGACCTTTTATGAAAGGCTACCTACGTATCCCGGAGGAATCAAGCCTTGGTCGTAGTTCAAGCATCACTAGATAGTTAGGAACGATGTCTAGGATCCTTGAGGTTTTGACAATTAATGGAGGTTGTCACCTGAGGTGACTAAAGCTTACGTCACTATCGAGGAGATAGAGGTAGCTGAAGTTTGGAAAACTTGAGCGTACTTCTCAATCTGTAATAGAGGTAGCTAAAGTTTGGAGAACTTGAGCGTACTTTTCAATCTGTGATAGAGGTAGCTAAAGTTTGGAGAACTTGAGCGTACTTCTCTATTCGTGATAGAGGTAGCTAAAGTTTGGAGAACTTGAGCGTACTTCTCAATCTGTGATAGAGGTAGCTAAAGCTTGGAGAACTTGAGCGTACTTCTCAATCTGTGATAGAGGTAGCTAAAGTTTGGAGAACTTGAGCGTACTTCTCTATTCGTGATAGAGGTAGCTAAAGTTTGGAGAACTTGAGCATACTTCTCTATTCGTGATAGAGGTAGCTTAGGTTTGGAGTTCTGACAATTCGGAGGTTGTCACCTAGCGTATTCCGTTATAACGGAAGTAACGGAGGCGACTGGGGAGGAAAGTCTATTTGCTTAGGAGATAACAGATATCTTTTGGAAGATGACGTTATCCTAGTTAAAGGATAAAAGGAATTATATGCCCAAGTGGAAAGTCCAGAGGCATAAGTGTAATTTCTGCTCAGGGCAAAAGAAGCCGCCCGGCATGAGACGGGGGCAAAAGAAGCCGCACGGCTAGAAGTCTGATTTTTCCAGATTATTTAAAATCAGATTTGAACGGGCATTGGGCATTGTTGCCGCCCATCTATTGCCGAGGAAGAGAGAGGGGAGGGAGAGAATTTCTTCAAAAAATCCTTCAATCCCTTGCTTCTATTGATTTAAATGGATCCGGAGGGGAATCCTATGCCAAGGCAAGCAAGGAGGAACATCTCCGAGGCCGCTCGAAGGAGGAGGAAAGAGCTCGTCCGCACGGAGAGGAAGTATGACTTCCTTACGCCTCCATCGGAGCTCTATCCGGGCAGGAGGGAGCACAAATCGACGAATCCTCAATCGGTTGGGGTAAGCATTCTTAATTTGCTCAATTCCGTCGATTTTGATTGAATTTTGATTGATTCCAGGGCTTGACTCGAGTTTTAGGAATTTCTCGAATTTTCCTAGGATTTTTGATGATGATTTTGGAATATTAATGATTAACCTATGAGGCTAAGAAGATTAACGATCATGCATGTGCAATTTTCTTAAGAAATAATGAGAATGACCCATTTTTTTGAAAATAGAGTAAAAATAATTGTCTAAAATGTGACGGAGTCCTTGTATGTGCTAGAACTAGGTCAATTTTCGATCATGGATGATAAAACGGGATTTTGGATGATGAAAAGGATTCATGCATGCCATTTTTTGAGAAAAAATTAATGCTTATGTGCAAATAATTTTGAAAATTGTAATTTTGTGCTTAGGAGAGCAATGTGCTTGACACGATGCATTTCAAGTGATGAAAGACACGTTTTTTTACGCATAGGTTGCTAGAATTTTTTTTTTATGAATGCTTTTCTTTTGAAAATATGTGCACTTTTGAATATATGCATGCTTTTGAAATGAGGTGAAGGACTGACACATTTCTTTTACTGTGCTTGTCTACAGGAGAACAAGTCTAGGGGGCCTTCCGAGATTGCAGTGAGGCTATGGCAGAGGATGCCCAATTTTGAGAAGGATGGGGTGAACCCCAAGCAGCTAGTGAGGGCTACCGACCTGGATTTATTTATTAAGGCTATCGGCAGAGATATTCACATTACCTCGAAGAGTAAGGGCTTGATCCAGGCCCTCTCGGAGTTCTGGTGGGACACCACCCACAGCTTTCACCTTAGCTGGGGGGAGCTGACAGTGACGCCTGCAGATTTCACTGCTATCACTGGCTTACAGTTCACCGGGAGGCCTGTGACCTAGAGGAACCATATCACGGCGGAGGAGTTTAGAGCTTTGGTTGGGTTTGAGCTTATTCCTAAGGGGCTCGGGATGGAGACTAGGAATGTGGAGGTGGCAAATCCCGTAACCGCATGCGGGATTTGCCGCTAATGAGGTGATCGCCTACCACTTGCGAGGGCTTTTGTGTGGTTGATGCCGTCACCACCATTTTTGCCAATTCTGGGACGCTGGCTATGACTTGCCTTCTTGACTCCTTGGAGGATGTTGATGGGATTCGGGACGGTCTCTTGGGAGGCCGGATTGGCGGAGCTTTACTTCTCCTGGACATGTACGCCGAATAAGGCTGCTTCGATGGATTGCTTCTCCTTTGCTCTTGAGGTATTCTCACCTTCTTTCCTTTCTCTTTTCTCGTCTTGAGACTTTATGAGAGAAAATGACCCTTTTGATGTTTTGAACATGCAGGTCTGGTTTTACGAGGTGATCAGGTTCTTTCCTTGGAACCAGCAGAGAGATGCTACCATCTTTCCCGCTATGATCCGCTGGAGGGGAGATGCGAGAGACAAGTTCACCGGGAAGACCCGGATCACCATTGATTACAAGATGATTAGACCAGTCATCAACAGGGATGGGCATGACGGAGTGGATTTCTATCCTTGGGGGAGGTATCCAGAGATTTTGCTAGGAGAGGTCGTGGAGGCGACGAGGCAGAGGCGATGGTTGACCGGGCTGACATGCGATGTCATCTATCTGGGGGACCGTTTCTCTAGGCAGCATGGCCATATCCCTCCATTGGATGCCATTACCCCTCATGATCCTCCAGCACGGATGCTGCAGCCCAGGGATTGGTCGGCGGATGACATTGCTAGGTATCAGGCAGGCGTATCAGCCGAGGAGTATTTTGACATGGCTACCCCTTATGCTATCTTTGTGGAGCAGCGACTGAGGACGCCACATAAGCTAGTGAAGCTGGCTGTCACTCAGGGATATGGGGAGGCCGAGCCTACTGACCCGCCGATGCCTCCTGCTCATCTCTCTTATGTAGTCAATGGGGTACCGAGGAGGTTCAGGATACCTGTCCCCGACACTAGGGAGCCCCAGTATACTCTGCCGCCGGACAGCACTGTAAGTACACTTTAGGGTCTTTTCCCTTTTTTAGACTTCTTTGTTTTTTTGCAATTTCCAATTTTTTCTGAGATTTTCTTCTCTTTTTCTCAGGTTCCAGCTCGCACTTATGACGGCTTGGTCAGGCAGAATAGGGGCTGGAAAGATGTATGCCGGTCCCTTTTGAAGAAGCTGGCTTGCGTTTCAAAGGCTGCATCGAACGTGCAGGAGCCTGTGCGCAAAAGGAGGCATGTAGGGGGCACGACATCCACCTCATTGGCTTCAGAGTACTCCTCTAGCGCCATGCCTCGGGGACCCAATGCCGGCATCCTGGAGCATCTGGCGGAGTATGAACATGTGAATGTTCATCTTTCTGATGTGAGCGACAGTGAGGATTTGATGAGAGAGGCGAGCTTCTATGAGCTAAGCAGTGATGAGGAGGAATCGGAGGCCTAGGAGGTCTCTAGAATCGATTTAGGAGGGAAAAACAAACAATGAACAGTTTTATGCACATTTTGTTTATTTTTTGCTTTATTTGGGCGCCGATGGGGCGAAAACAATTTAATGTTTTATTTGCTTTTTAAATTTATGCTTTATGAATTTACATATTACTTGAGCCTCGGGGCAGTTTTTTTGCTTGGAATTGGGGCTGAAACTGGGCCAAAATGATTTGTGATGACACATAACTGCATGGTTAGTGTTTGGACATGTTTTTGTACAGATTTTTGTTGGAAAAATGGGGTGAAAACTCCCTTTGGGCAGCAACTTGGTTGCTGCAGATTTGTTTTCCACATCAGGCAAATGAAGCCGTGCGGTCTGGTCTCTGGAGCAAAAGAGGCCGTGCGGCTCACAGTTCTGTCTGGACTGGTCTTTTTCAAAATAAAATCAAGGCTTGCCATTTCATTTCATTTTCACTCTAGACTTGTCCCAACTGTTCCCAGAGCACATATTTGGCCTAAAGACGTCAACTTTGATCATCTTGCAATGGAGAAGCCCGTTAGATTGCAAAGGGGGAAAAGAGACCGCTTTCTGTCCGATCTTCAATCTTGGGTGAGATATAACTTTCAATCTCACAAGGGTCTGTTTGATTCTTCTTTCAAGATCAAATCTTTATGGCATTTGAGGGATCTCCCGCCCGATTGGGACCTTTTGAGAGCAAGGTTTTGGGACGTCCGGAGGCACGTTTACTGCTTTTCTTACAATGAGATTGTCCCAACCCATGAAGACTTCCGATCCTTGATTGGGGGTCCAGAAATTGAGGCTATATCGATTCCTCTGATTGAAGATGTGCCGATGGTGTGAATGTGTGCCCAAATTTTGTTTCTGTTGGATTCACGCGAGTTTGAAGACATCCGGTTTAATTTGAAAAACGGAGTCGCCACGCCATTTTAATTACCTCAAAACTTTGAAAAAAAAGGTTTTATGGGTTCGGAGGTTAAGTTACCCCTTGGGAAGAACGTTTGGCGTTCACCCAAGGTGCCTTGCCGGAGCAAGTCTCCCATGATTTCATTAATCGTGTTTGCTTGCGTGCTTTCTTATGTGCATGTGTTTGAAAATAAGGAGGGAATGTCCCAAGTCGTCTTCTGGACGTACAAACCATTTGTTGGTTGTCGCTCGAGATTTCTTGGAATTTATGTATTCGGGATTATGATCCCGTCCTCATCTTGTGACTTGTGATCATCGCATTTTAACCTCGGGACTTGCGTGATCGAGAGAATGACTCTCTTTATGGTCAAAGATGAGGTTCTTTAGAAAAGGAAGGTCCTTAGCCCATCAATCCTACGCTTTAAGACGGTCGAGCTCGTATAGATGCTTCATACTCTTTCTTAAGCGATAATTGGAGATATAGGGTTCAAGGTTGTCCCTTTCTAAAGAGATTATGAAACCTTTCATGGAAGGAACGATGTAAAGATAGGATCTTTTACACCGATCGTTCCTAGGTTGCTAATGGGGGGAATGGGGGAAATGTATGTAAAAATGACACTTTAATGAAAAGATGACATTTTTTGGTTGCAAATGATGCACTTAGTTTAAAGAAATGATCTTTATTGCAAATGATGCATAAAGATTTGATTTTTATGCAAATGATGCATTTTGAAGAAATTGGCATTCATTATGCAAATGATGCATAAAGATTGCATTTTGAAAAGCATATGATGCTAGTTTATGGTAAAGACATGGTCTTTAAAGCAAATGATGCTTGGAAAAGTGATTTTGGATGCAAATGATGCATTTTGATTGAAAAGATTTGATTTTTATATGCAAAGGATGCATAAAGATGACATTTTTATTTGAAAATGGGGGTTTTAGGTGCAAAGGATGCACCTTTATGGGAAAAAGACTACATTTTTATGACAAATGATGTCTAATGCATGCAAAAGGGGAAGGGGGAATATGAAGATATGATCTTTAATCTACCAAGTCCCAAGCAATATAAAAGTAATGCAATGAGCAATTTATAAAGCAATTAGGATGCGAGGTTAGGGCGTGCGAGGTTACCAATGGCTTCCTTCTTCTTCGGGCGGAGCTAGGAGGAGAGGTTGGTCTTGGATCTTCAAGGAGGAGGGAGGGAGCTTCTTGGCCTTCTTCTTCACCTTCTTGGATCATCAACAGCCTCTTGGGAGTATTTCTTCATATTATGTGTGGTGTTGTTGGAAATTGTTGTTGAGAAATGGGTAGAGGAGGGCTCTATTTATAGGCAGTCTGGATAAGGCTAATGAAGCCGTGCGGCTAAGGACAATAGCTAATGCAGCCGTGCGGCATTATCCACAATGACTCAGCATTCTAGAACCATGCAAGGTGGCAAATTCTAGAACCTTCCCTCCTAATTAAGAAAAACGTGTTTCTTAATTAGGAAGGATCCCCTTCAGCCCTAAATTAATTAAAAACAGTTCCGGAATGTTTCCGGAACACTAGGAAGGTCTGGGGAATTACCGGAAAACTTACCGAAATTGCCGGAAAATTTAACCGGAAGGCATGAGCCAGATTTGGGTACTTACAGAAGCCCCTCGGCAACGTCACTTGCAAGGCGAGTGGGGTTGTCGATAGAAAAGGATCCGATCTGGCGAATGCCGAGACGGATTGGGAGACCAAGGTGGTCGAGTGGCTGAACCTCTTATGAAAGGCTACCTACGTATCCCAGAGGAATCAAGCCAGGCCGTAGTTCAGAATAGATCCGGTGGGGAATGGAGAAGAGAAACTGGTCTCTTGCTGGGGAAATAGAAGGAAGAATGACCTAGGAGGTCAAGCAATTGATCCTACTGGGGATATGCTAGGAGTGACCAAGGTGGTCAGATAACAAAGTCTCTTATGAGAGACTACTTCATCACTGAGGAGTGACGGAGGAAAAAAGGGTGACCAAAGTGGTCGGTTGGCTAGACCTTTTATAAAAGGCTACCTACGTATCCCGGAGGAATCAAGCCTTGATCGTAGTTCGAGCATCACTAGATAGGTAGGAACGATGTCTAGGATCCTCGAGGGTTTGACAATTAATGGAGGTTGTCACCTGATTGACAATTAATAGAGGTTGTCACCTGATTGACAATTAATGGAGGTTGCCACCTGATTGACAATTAATGGAGGTTGTCACCTGATTGACAATTAATGGAGGTTGTAACCTGATTGACAATTAATGGAGGTTGTCACCTGATTGACAATTAATGGAGGTTGTCACATGAGGAAACTAGAGCTTACGTCACTATCGAGGAGATATAGGTAGCTAAAAATGAGAGAACTTAAGCATACTTCACTATTCGTGATAGAGGTAGCTTAAGTTAGAAGAACTTGAGCGTACATCACTATCTGGGATAGAGGTAGCTAAAGTTGAGAGAACTTAAGCATACTTCACTATTCGTGATAGAGGTAGCTTAAGTTAGAAGAACTTGAGCGTACGTCACTATCTGGGATAGAGGTAGCTAAAGTTTAGATAACTTGAGCGTACGTCACTATTCGGGATAGAGGTAGCTTAAGTTTAGATAACTTGAGCGTACGTCACTATCTGGGATAGAGGTAGCTTAATTTAGAGAACTTAGCATACGTCACTATCCGGGATAGAGGTAAGCTAAGTTAAGAGAACTTAGCATACGTCACTATTCGGGATAGAGGTAAGCTAAGTTAAGAGAACTTAGCATACATCACTATTCGGGATAGAGGTAAGCTAAGTTTAGAGTTTTGACAATTCGGAGGTTGTCACCTAGCATTATCCCGTTATAACGGAATTAACGGAGGCGACTGAGAAGAAAGCTTAATTGCTTAAGAGATAAGGGATATCTTCTGAAAAAGATGTTATCTTGGTTAAAAGATAACGGAAATTGCATGCCCAAGTGGAAGGTCCAGGGGCATGATTGTAATTTTCTGCCGACTTCACAGCTATTACTGGCCTACAGTTCACCGGGAGGCCCGTGACTTGGAGAGACCATATTACTGCCGAGGAGTTCCAGGCTTTGGTTGGATTTGAGTTGATTCCCAAGGGGCTGGGTATGGAGACGCGGAACGTCGAGGTGGCAGTTCAGACTTGCATGCAGAACTTTGCTGCTAATGATGTGACTGCCCAGCAGCTGGCTAGAGCATTTGTATGGTTGATGCTATCAGTCACTATCTTCGCTAATTCTGGGACGCTAGCTATGACTTGCCTCCTCGACTCTCTGTAGGATGTAGATGGGATAGGGACGGTCTCTTGGGGAGAGGCCGGATTGGCGGAGCTCTACTTCTCGTTGGACATGTACAGTCGGAACAAAGCTGCTTCCATGGACTGCTTTTCCTTTGCCCTTGAGGTAGTCTTCTTTCTTTTCTCTTTTCTCTTTTCTGTCTTGAGACTTTTATGAGAGAGAGAATGACCTTTTGATGCTTTGAATATGCAGGCCTGGTTTTGCGAGGTGATCGGGTTCTTCCCTTGGAACCAGCAGAGTAATGTCACCATCTTCCCTGCTATGGTTCGCTGGAGGGGAGATGCGAGGGATAAATTCACGGGGAAGACCCGGATCACCTTAGACTACAAAATGGTGAGGCCGATCATCAACAAGGACGAGCACGACGGAGTGGACTTCTACCACCCGGGGCGGTATCCTGAGATCTTCGGGAGATGCCATTGAGGCGACTAGGCGAGGAGGTGGCTCACTGGGCTGACATGTGATGTCATTTACTTGGGGGACCGTTTCTCGAGGCAGCATGGCCATGTCCCTCCATTGGACGCCATTAATCCTCAGGATCCTCCAGCACGGATGCTACAGCCCAGGGATTGGCTAGAGGATGAGATTGCCAGGTACCAGGCAGGCGTGGCTGCAGAGGAGTACTTCGACATGGACACCCCCTACGCTGTGTTTGTGGAGCGGCGCCGAGGACGCCACGTGCTGTGAAGCCGGCGGTCACTCGTGGGTATGGGGAGGATGAGCCTATCGACCCGCCTCGATCCCTCTGCGCATCCTGTCCTACGTGGTCCATGGAGTACCGAGGAGGATGAGGATACCTGTCCCCGACGCTAGGAGCCCCGGTATACCACCTGCCGCCTGACAGCACTGTAAGTATACTTTTAGGGTCTTTCCCTTTTCAGCTTTCAGATTTTTCTGCTTTTTGCAATTTTTTGAGATTTTTCTGAGATTTTTCTCTTCTTTTTCTCAGGTTCCAGCTCGCACCTATGATAGATTGGTCAGGCAGAATAGGGGCTGGAAGGACATGTGCCGGTCCCTTCTGAGGAAGCTGGCCTGCGCTTCGAAGGCGGCAGCGGATGCACAGGAGCCTGGGCGCAAGAGACGGCATGTCGGGGGCACAGCGTCTACCTCATCGGCCTCGGAGTACTCTTCCAGTGCCATGCCTCGGGGGCGGGGACCCAACGCTGACATTCTGGAGCAGCTGGCTGAGTATGGGCACGATAATGTCCATCTATCTGATGTGAGCGACCAGGAGGACCTGATGAGGGAGGCTAGCATTTATGAGCTGAGTAGCGATGAGGAGGAGGAAGAATCGGAGGCCTAGGAGGTCTCTAGAGTAGATTTGGAACAAAAACAAACAATGAACAATTTTTATGCACACTTTGTTTATTTTTTGCTTTATTCTGGCGCCGATGGGGCGAAGACATTGTACTTATGTTTTATTTGCTTTTCTAATTCATGCTTTTTCAATTTGCATATTATCTGAGCCTTGGGGCGATTTTTTGCTTGGAATCGGGGCTGAAACTGGGCCAAAATGATTTATAATGGTATATAAATGCTTGAATGGCTTCTGGATATGTTTTTGTACAGGTTTTGGTTGAAAAAGTGGGGTGAAAACTCCCTTGGGCAGCAACTTTGGTTGCTGCAGAATTTTTTCTGCAGAGGGCTATTGTAGCCGTGCGAATAGGTCCTGAGGGTAAATAGGGCCGTGCGGCTCACAGTTCTGTCTGGACTGGATATTTTCTGAATAAAAGCAAAGCTTGGCCATTTCATTTCATTTTCAACATAGACCTGTCCCAATTGTTCCCAGAGCACATTTTGGACCTAAAAGCACCATCTTTGATCATTTTGCGATGGAGAAGCCCGTCAGATTGCAAAGGGGGAAGCGAGACCGTTTCGTCCGATCTTCAATCTTGGGTGAGACACAACTTCCAATCTCATAGGGACTCGCTTGATTCTTCCTTCAAGATCAAGTCTTTATGGCATTTCGAGGGATCTCCCGCCCGATTGGGACCTTTTGAGAGCCGCAGAAAGTTCGGGACGTCCGGGAGACATGTTTGCTTTTCTTACAACGAGATCGTCGACGTATGAAGACTTCCGAGCCTTGATTGGGGGTCCCGAGATTGAGGCTATATCTATTCCGCTGATCGTAGACGTGCCGTGACGGTAAAGCTTGCATCTTTTCTGCAGATTCCTTCGGGAGAGGCCGAGAGGATGATGATAGCCCGGATAGGATTGACCTTTCTGATATCCCGGCAGGTTTGGGTCTCCGCACATGGCTGCGACTACGGTGGCTATGGACGCATTCATCCTTTGCATATTCTCTGTTTCGTTCATCAGTCCGCGGATCTCATAGTGGTCTCTTGGACATGGTTAGAGACTGCAAGACTGGGAAGGATATTGTCCCCCGGTTTTGGGAGAGACACTTCATGGGATTGACAGGATGGCTCGGGAGACCATTTCATGAGATCCGGGAGTCCGATCGTGTTGACCTTATGGCCGCAGGAGAGGCTCAGGGCTTTGCGGGGCTTGGCCGACTCAGTGCCCTTGGGTGATTTCTCGGAGAGGTACACCAAGGCAACAGACCAGCAGTAGCCGGGAGCCGACGATGGCTAGGCTATCCACTTCGGACATCCGTTGGTGGATACCTCATTGGAGGGTTGCGCACGTGAGGATATTTCAGAGTCCTATGCTGTGAGGGTTCCGTGATTCTCGCTGGTCATCCTTCTACATACCCCTGCTTAGTATCCAGCAGTTTGGGGCTTTACAGAGCCATTGAGTGATTGGGAGGACATCCTGACCATGGAGGTGGTGTCATTGGATATGAGGGATCCAAAGCCTTCTCTTTCTTCTCGAGGGCTTGGACATATGTTGCTTTCCCACCGGGGCTATCTTCGGGAGCAGAAGAGCACCATCTTGACCACCGTCTACTTGGACCGGTACGAGAGGGAGATGGGAGCGACTCAGTCATCTTGGAGGAGAGACGTCGAGCTTTATTGGGAGCCGACTGCGACTCGAGCAGGGCTTTGAGGGAGACCGAGGCTAAGGCGAGTCGCCATAACCGGTCAGGTGACTTGGTCGGGTGATATAGAGGCTCGGTACAAGAGGTTGTCCGAGGTCGCTCCTTTGACCGAGGCTCAGGGAGGAGGTGCGGACTCGTGCTGGACAGAGAGAGCACTTATTGACACGGGTTTGGTAGAGGCTCCAGCGAGGATACCGGGGTCGGGATGAGGGATACCGACATCATAGATAAAAAGAGGAAGAAGACTCAACGAGGCCGAGGAAAAGGGAAAAAGACCAAAGAAGACTCGGCGAATGACGACGACGATGATCTTTTCTTAGGATTCCCTTATTGCCATTTTGCAAACACATTAGTTTATTTAGGCATTTTATTGTATTTTAGATCTTTGTAGCAGGTTAGCAGAGTCAAGAGGTAGACCATGCTTGAACTCATCAAGAAGTTTTTAACTTGTAATGAACAAGAAATATTATCTTAGAAATTAATCAAGACACATTTCATGGAAATTCAAATGTCTTATTTATTGGGACCCGTTTTATGAAAACTGAAATACCCTTTATTATTTAGGACGCACTTCATGGAAGCTTGATTGTCCTTTTTATTGTTTAGGACGCATTTCATGGAAACTTAATCGTCCTTTTTATTGTTTAGACCGAACCATATATGGCTGCCTACGTTCCCCTTTTACAAGAAAGACTAAGGGGCTCAGGTCTTCGTAGTTCATTCCGATGAACTAATTTTTTCATGTGCAGCCCTGTTTTTTGCCTAGACCGCCCTTTTTGGGGTTTTCAGCCTAGCTGGGCATTACTCTTTTTGCACTAAGATTTTTTATGTGCAACCCTGTCTTTTGCCTAGACCGCCCTTTTTGGGGTTTTCAAATTTAGCCGGGTATTACTCTTTTGCACTCTTTTTTTATTTTTTTTTCTTTTAGACATAGTACTTTTGAGCTTATCACCGTTGACTGGGTGGACAAAGGGATTGCCGTCCAGGTCTGCAAGCTTCATGGCTCCTCCCGATAGTATCTTCTCGCACCACATAAGTGACCGATCCAAATGGGTTCCCATTTTCCCGTGGGGTTGTCTCTGGTAGGGGGCTTCACTTTCAACACTAAGTCACCTTCTTTGATGTCTCTGGCCTTGACCTTTTTATCAAAGGCTCTGGCCCTTCGCCTCTGGTAGGCTCGGGTGTGTTCCATGGCTTTTAGCCTTCTCTCGTCAAGCAGGGCTAACTCATCATGCTGGCTGCGCAACCATTCTACTTCATTGACACTGTTTTCCAGGAGGACCCTTAATGACGGGATTTCCAACTCCACTGGTACCACTGCTTCCATCCCGTAGGTTAAGGCAAAAGGAGTTTCTCTGTAGCCTGTTCGACGCATGTTCAGCCCCAGAGTGCCAAGTGCAGCTTTCGGGCCAATCACGACCACGGGTGGCCGTCTTCCTGATGATCCGTTCGAGCGTCTTATTAGCCTGCTTCCACGGCTCCATTAGTCCGAGGTCTCATGACGGAGACGACTTGTGGCGAAGTGATTCTAAATTCTCGACAAAGAACCTATCGCAGTCCCCTTCAAAGTGCGACCCATTATCGGAAATGATCTCGTTGGGCACCCCATATCTGCACATTATGTTTTCTCTGATGAATTGGGCCACTTTTTTGGAAGTGAGGACCTTGTAAGACTTGGCCTCTACCCACTTGGTGAAGTAGTCGATGGCTACTAGCACAAATTCATGCCCATTGCTTCCTGCCGGGCTATTTTCCCTATCACGTCAATACCCCCAAGTTGCAAACGGCCAAGGAGTCGTCATGCAAGACAGGTCATGAGGCGGGAGATGGTTGGGGTCGGGCAAACCGCCGGCACTTGTCGCATGCTCGGACGTGCCGGACACACACGATCTGTTTCCATGGAAATCCAGTAGTAACCCATTCCGAGGATCACTTGCATCGTGGCTCGCATTCATATGAGGACCGCAAGACCATTGTGGACTTCGAGTCATCAACTCTTTGGCTTTTTCTTGAGTGACGCACAAGAGGAGTGGTCCTTGGTATCGCTTCAGACAGGTTGCCTCCTAGAATGACATAATGGGAGGCCAACCTTTCGCAGCTTGCAAGCTCTGGCTCGACTCCTTCTTTCGGTCTACCTTCTTTGTCTCTGAAAGCCGACTCTCCATCTTTGAGGAACCGTAAATTTGATTGTACCAAGGTTCCTCTATAGGCTCTGGTCCTGTGTCTACTTCACAAATGTAAGGTCAGGGCTTCTCTTCTACCCACTCGGAAGGGTTTTATGGCTTTTACCTCTGGGATCTCTACCAATGAGGCTAGAGTAGCTAATGCATCTGCGAATACATTCTTTTCCCTTGGCAAAGCGGTGGAAGGTCACTTCTCCGAACCTGTCCCAATAACTCCTCCATATGGGCATGATACCGCTGCAGTTAGGGTCCACAGCTCTTCCACTTGTTGG
Source organism: Adenophora triphylla var. japonica (assembly GCA_022495995.1). Lineage (NCBI taxonomy): Eukaryota > Viridiplantae > Streptophyta > Magnoliopsida > Asterales > Campanulaceae > Adenophora > Adenophora triphylla. The sequence goes on from JAFEMH010003755.1 coordinate 229,382, forward strand.
AAACCTCGATTGATGATCGTGGCCGAGTCTCCGTAAACTTCTAGCTCCTTGACATTTCTTTCTAAGGCGCTTTCCAAACCAGCAATGCGAGGCTTCATACTCGGCAACATTGTTCGTGGCAGGGGAAGTTCAACTTGAGGGCTATGGATGTATGCTCATCCTTCGGATCGACCAGTAGCATCCCGATACCGTTTCCTCTTTTGTTAGCGGCTCCGTCAAAGAATAACTGCCATCGGTTTCGGGTTCGACCGCAAAGATCCCTTCATCCGGGAATTGGGGTTCGTGCCCTCTATCTTCATTATCGGGAAAGTTTGCCAGTGGTCTGACAATGCTTGACCCTTGATAGCCTTTCTGGTCACATAGTTGATGTCGTACTCGCTAAGAAGAAGGACCACTTTGCTAGACGCATCGAGAGGGAAGGCTTATCAAAGATGTACTTGATGGGGTCCATTTTTGAGACCAAATTCACGGGTGGGCTTCGCATATAATGCTTCAACTTGCCGACTACCTGCACTCCCTCCCGCACAGTCTTTTCACATGCCGAGTAATTGAGCTCACTTCCCTGCAGCCTTTCGGGTGACAAAGTAAATGGCGTTTCTACCCGAGAGTCTTTCTTTTCTGAAAGCAAGCATAGCCCCAACCGCCGTATCAAGGATAAGAGATAGAGCGTAAGAGGTTTCTGTCTATGTGGGGCATAGCATCGGAGGGTGTACCAAGTATGCCTTGATCTGGTCAAAAGCATCCTGGCATTCTTCGGTCCATTATGTGTCTACATTCTTCTTTAAGAGCTTGAAGATGGGCTCGCACATAGTGGTCAATTGATTGATGAAACGGCTAATGTAATCATAGCGGTTTTCCCATAAAGCTCTTGACTTCGTCCTGGGTCCGAGGTGGCCTCATATCCATAATGGCCTTGATCTTTTGGGGGTCAGCTTCTATACCTCGCTCCGTGACCATATACCCAAGCACTTTTCCCCTTGTCACTCCGAAGGTGCATTTAGCAGGGTTTTGTCTCATGGAATGTTGTCTCGCCTCTCAAAGAACTTCCGCAGTCAACAAAGTGCCGCCCGTCCTCGCCTTTGGAGTGGATTATCATGTCGTCTACGTAGACCTCAATCTCCTTCAGGATCATGTCATGAAAAAGCGCGGTCGCTGCCCTTTGTAAGTAGCCCGGCGTTCTTAAGCCCAAATGGCATTACCGTATAACAAGTAAGTTCCCCCACGGCGTGGTGAAGGTCGCCTTTTCTTGGTCTTCCTCGGCCATCTTGATCCGGTTGTATCCTGCAGCCATCAACGAAGGATTTGACTTCGTAGTTGGCAGTGGAGTCCACCAGATGTCTATGTTTGGCAAAGGGTAATCGTCCTTGGGGCCGGCCTCGGGATCTCGGAAATCCACACAACAGCCGCACCTTCCCATTGGCCTTGGTGACGGTCACAATATTGGACAACCATGTCGGATATTCGATGACTACGATGAATCCTACCCGCAGAGCTTCTCAATTTCTTCTTTGACTGTAGAGACCATTCTCGCTTGATCTTTCTCGCTTACGCTTTACCTGTTTAGCATCCGGGTGCTAGAGGGATTCTGTGCTCTACTATCGAACCTGTCTAGCCCCGGCATATCCCCGTATGACCATGCAAACACGTCGACGTATTCCCCGAGCAGATCGATCGCTCTGTCTCTGCTCAACCCCTGGAAGAAGTTTCCGATCTCAGGTGTCTCTTTAGGTTCCTCGACGGCACCCAAGTTCACACTTGTCAAAACCTCCTCAGCGGCTTGGGCCCGTTTTCCTTTTTCGAAACCCGCTTAAAGATTTCTTTAATGTATTGTTCATTTAGTGTGTTTGCATCTTGTTCAAATGATTCATTATTAACCTGTTGTTAAGTTTTGAGTTAATTTATCATTTGTTAAGTTGGCAATAAGAGGATACTCGAAAGATCCGTCATTTCATTCAAAATAAGGGGAAAGATGACATCGATTATTTTTGGTAGTCCTCAGCGTGAGGCCTTCGGATGACTCGTAGGACTGAATTCAAAGATTCCCGACTCAACCGTATGGACGCTTACCGACTCTGGACCCTACACTACTTATTGACTCGAGGGTGGCCTGACAAAGGTTGGACCGGATCTCACTCCTTCTTGTTGCCCTGAGGAGTAGCAAGCCTTGTCGGCCGTTCTCATCCCTGTGGATCATAATTGCCTTTGTTGACACCATTTCCATGGGGAATACTTGACTGCTCTCGCGGAATCTCCTTTCGAACTTGACTTTATCTTTCGGTACTCTGGGGCAAGAGGACCAGCCTGTGCTTTCGGCATCTCGATATACAGCTTTCTTCATCCCAAAAGTCTTCTGGCCGGTTCACTCTTCTTTCCACCTTTTCCCAAACAGTGGGACCGATCCTCGGGAGTGGTAAGAGCCATTACAAATATATTATGCTCATCATGGGTGATGAAGGGTTCTCAAGAAACTTTCATTAACATGGCTTGTTTCACTTCAAACTCGCACTCCTCATAAGTGAGCCTTTCTTCGTAATCTTGACCATGGTTACCGGGTTCGATGTTATAGAAAAGAGGCCAAGCTCGACGACATTAACAAAATCGCCCGACTATGGGCCCAAACCGTCCTTCCACGCGGCGGCGTTAATCAAATCTTTCCACTTTCCTTGCAATTCGGCATAAGGAACATTGAACTTCGAGAATGTCTATGATCTCTGGATTTCCAAAGTTGATCGTATTTGTCTCCTCGAACTCAATCATGTTGACCTGATTGTTAGCCGGAAGAGGGTTCTTGACCACATTAGGACCCCGAGGTGGTTCCAACTTGCCTTCTTCAATTAGGCGAGAGATCGGGAATTTCAAGTAGGTGCAATCATTAGTGTTATGCCCATGATATTTGTGGAAGCGGCAATGTTTGGTTTCGTCCATTCTGACATTAGGGTTTCTGGGTTTCCAGCTTTTCCAAAGGTCTCGATGAGTCCTTCGGCTACCAAACCGTCAAAGACCTTCTCTAGTGGCATTCCAAAATCTTCTTCGCGGTATAGAAACGAGGTCTCGGTTTTGCAACTACTTGGCTTGAATTTCGTCCCACTTTCTCATTCTCGGGATGTAATTGACAGCGCCGACCGTTTCTTTTCCCTTTATAGTGACAGTGGGCGTTTGGACACCGGCGCTTTGTAGCGATAAGAGCTGGGCGATCCTGTGGCCGGGGCCATGTTGAAGGCATTTTCAAACTTGGTACCAAGCATTTACCATTGCTCGAAGGTCAGGATAATAGTAATTGCCAATTTGGACCCTTAGTTGAGGCTTTAGGCAGGATTGGAAGATCTCCATCTGTTCCTCTTCATTCAAATGGGTCATCATTTCACTAAGCTTCAGTTCCATCTCTTGTAAAATTCACTCACTTCGTCTCAAATGCAGGCATGTAGAGTGCTCTTGTAGGTCATTCTGCTCGGTTTCCCAATTCAAATTGGCCTTATACTTCTCCGTAAAGGCTTCCTTAATTTGGTCCCAATTGGCTCGGGCTTACGGTTTTACGTGCGGGAACCATCTAAGAGCCGAACCCTTTAATGACAAGCTGAAAATGGTTGGCCATTTGCGATGTGTACAGCTCCTTAGCTCTCATGGCGAGAAGGTAACTTTCAATATGAGTCCGGGGACAATCGGTGCCGTTGAACTTTTCAATCTCTCTGCATCCGGAATTTTGGAGGAAGAGGGACAATCTTGCTAGGATCGGTAATCCGATATGCCGCTTTTTGGTGTTCGCCCTCCGAACTTCTCACGCATTGACTTAACTTGTTCCATCAACCAAGTCATGTCGGGGTCAGGGACGGTTTCGACTACGAAGCAGGCTTGTCGATTTGGCAAGTGGCAGTGGCTGTGGCGGCACAAATGGGTAGCCGGTACCATGGCTTGGGAGTCTTTAGAAGGGAAATAGGTGTAAACTTGGCCTGGTCCGTGTTTCCCCGAGGCCGACCGCAGGCATAGGAATTAGGCTCATAGTTGCGAAGTAGGAAAAAGGAGCCTCGTGGGATCCTATTGGCAAGGTTGGGGGTGGAAGATCCGTGGCGGTAGGTAGGAGCCGAAAAGGTCACTTGATTGATTCTCGAGGCCACTGAAGTTGTCTGGGACGGCCCATCTTGGGGAGAGGGAGCGAATCCCATAGGGTAATGCGCAGGCTGCGTTACGGAATAGCTTGTGGCATTTGTTCTCTGGTGGTAGGGAACAAAGCCGGGTCTTATCTCGAGGAGGAGAGGGTGTCGGGACCCTAATGGCTTGGGATACCGAAAAGGCCGAAAAGGGACAAGTCTTTGGCAAAGGCTCATATGTGGGTGGAGGAGGGCACTTGGTTATAGGCTAGAGAGGCCGAGATGGTTACTTACGGAGTTTCATCTTCTACCATAACCAAGGAACCATTGGGCTCTACCACTATCTGGACTCCCATGACGGCGTAAGCGCATCAATGAGCATGGCCTCATTGTTCCTCATGGGCCTTACGACTATTTTCTAAAGCTAAGGCTAGCTCTTCTTCCTGGTCATCCGGTTACCCAAACCTGCTGTTCTCTGTCGAATCGGACATTCTCGACTGATCGACCAAACCGAGGATTCTCGGCGAACCTGTCGAGAATTCTGCGCTAACAAGTCGCTGACCCGGTGTTCTCACCCACTTCTTTCTCGCCGCGGGAAAGGGATAGGAAAGGTTTAGACTCGGGGTAGGTGTTTAGTGAAGGCTCGTGTGCAATATGCAAATTAGAATCTTCCGGTTTACTTAAAAACAGTTGTCTTTTATTAATATCTATTTGGTTGGAAAAGGGGGTTTGCCCTTCTTTTTCGTAACTACACTAGATCCCGGATCAAGTGGGTTCCGTCACTACGTCTATAAGCCCCTCGTATTCCACTGTATTTCGACCTCCCAGGGGTGGGCGCCCGGCGAGGGTCCTATAGGGCACGCGGATCCCACCGACCGAGAGTAAAGAACGCTCCTAACAGGTTTAGCGGGTCATAGGAACTTTCAACGCGCGAGCGATGCGGATTATAGTCAAGGCAATACCGGGAAAGTCTCGTCTTTCTCGCCTTGATAGGATTTTGGCGGAATTTCGCTTGAGCGAATGACGTTTGACTTTTCGGTAATGTCCGAGAATATAATAGGCATGGGTCGGGCGGCAAAAGCTGGATGACACAAAGGTCACATTGAACTTCGTTGCATACGCCGGCGTGAGTTAGAATCGAAGTCAATGCCGGGTCAAGATCTTGCCAATTTTTTTTCCCTTGTCGGAATTTTAGCGTAACTTCGCTTGAGCGAAAGATCTTTTGATTTGTTGGCAAAGACTCGGTCTTGACTCTTACGCATTTCCGTGCGAGTCAAGGTCAGCTAAGTCAATGTCGGAGTTGAGATCTCGCCAATTTTTCCTTGTTGGAATTTTGGGCGAGTTCTTCTTCCGTTATGAACTAAGGCTCAACCTTACGAGGGTATGCAACCTGTGCTATATGACACGGACTAGACCAAAACCAATAAAAAGTCACGGTTTTTTTTTTTTTTTTTTTTGAAAGGTGTGACACTCTGACCGTGCATTGTTCGACACCGGCGCCATGGGGAGGTTGGGATGATTCCGTGCGCGCCCTGGGAGCATCGTAAGGCCGTCCAAGCATTGTGCACCGAACCACCCTAGGGTTTGAAGGACGTGCGTGCAAAAGTGTAATGGGATATATCGGAGTGCGCGTAGTGTGCGGTCTCCTAAAAATGTTCCTTTTTGAGTTAAAACAGAGATTTTCGTAAATGTGTTTTAAAGGAATGATTTTCGGGACGGGAGAATGCAACACATAAGCACGTAAATTTTTCAGGGAGCCCTAGTCATGGAGCCGAGTAGCCCCAAGCTGCTAGGACCGCCAGATTAGCCATGATTTTTCCCTGGTGGAATTGCCACCGAGGTCGCCCGGTCGAATCCAATGAGGATTGAGCCGTACGACTGCATGGATCAATTTTCCAGGTTCCACTCCTTTTGCTATTTTTCGGGTTGTTTCCCGTTCAAAGTATGCACAGATTCCAAGATGCAAATGATGCAATGCATGGTAAAGAAAGCAAGCATGATTAATGAAATCGGCGACGGGAGTCTAAACCGCTCAAAGGGAAAAGCTTTCTTTTATTTTTTTTCAAAATTGTTTTTTTCGAAAAGGGATACTGGTACGTGGATTGTTAAACCACCGGTTATCCCAACTCCCACATCAGGGAGTATACAGGAAGGGCAAGTGGTTTCCACCTATATACCGAGTATCGATTTTTTTTGTTTTGAAAATAAAAGCTTTTCTCCTTTGGGATTTCCCCAGCGGAGTCGCCAAACTGTGAATGTGTGCCCAAATTTTGTTTCTATTGGATTCACGCGAGTTTGAAGACATCCGGTTTAATTTGAAAAACGGAGTCGCCACGCCATTTTGATTACCTCAAAACTTTGAAAAAAGGTTTTATGGGTTCGGAGGTTAAGTTACCCCTTGGGAAGAACGTTTGGCGTTCACCCAAGGTGCCTTGCCGGAGCAAGTCTCCCATGATTTCATTAATCGTGTTTGCTTGCGTGCTTTCTTGTGTGCATGTGTTTGAAAATAAGGAGGGAATGTCCCAAGTCATCTTCCGGACGTACAAACCATTTGTTGGTTGTCGCTCGAGATTTCTTGGAATTTATGTATTCGGGATTATGATCCCGTCCTCATATTGTGACTTGTGATCATCGCATTTTAACCTCGGGACCCTCGGGACTTGCGTGATCGAGAGAATGACTCTCTTTATGGTCAAAGATGAGGTTCTTTAGAAAAGGAAGGTCCTTAGCCCATCAATCCTACGCTTTAAGACGGTCGAGCTCGTATAGATGCTTCATACTCTTTCTTAAGCGATAATTGGAGATATAGGGTTCAAGGTTGTCCCTTTCTAAAGAGATTATAAAACCTTTCATGGAAGGAACGATGTAAAGATAGGATCTTTTACACCGATCCGTTCCTAGGTTGCTAATGGGGGGAATGGGGGAAATGTATTTAAAAATGACACTTTAATGAAAAGATGACATTTTTTGGTTGCAAATGATGCACTTAGTTTAAAGAAATGATCTTTATTGCAAATGATGCATAAAGATTTGATTTTTATGCAAATGATGCATTTTGAAGAAATTGGCATTCATTATGCAAATGATGCATAAAGATTGCATTTTGAAAAGCATATGATGCTAGTTTATGGTAAAGACATGGTCTTTAAAGCAAATGATGCTTGGAAAAGTGATTTTGGATGCAAATGATGCATTTTGATTGAAAAGATTTGATTTTTATATGCAAAGGATGCATAAAGATGACATTTTTATTTGAAAATGGGGGTTTTAGGTGCAAAGGATGCACCTTTATGGGAAAAGACTACATTTTTATGACAAATGATGTCTAATGCATGCAAAAGGGGAAGGGGGAATATGAAGATATGATCTTTAATCTACCAAGTCCCAAGCAATATAAAAGTAATGCAATGAGCAATTTATAAAGCAATTAGGATGCGAGGTTAGGGCGTGCGAGGTTACCAATGGCTTCCTTCTTCTTCGGGCGGAGCTAGGAGGAGAGGTTGGTCTTGGATCTTCAAGGAGGAGGGAGGGAGCTTCTTGGCCTTCTTCTTCACCTTCTTGGATCTTCAACAGCCTCTTGGGAGTATTTCTTCATATTATGTGTGGTGTTGTTGGAAATTGTTGTTGAGAAATGGGTAGAGGAGGGCTCTATTTATAGGCAAATGCTGAAAAGGCTAATGAAGCCGTGCGGCTAAGGACAAAGAAGCTAATGCGGCAAATTGCGGCATTATCCACAATGACTCAGCATTCTAGAACCATGCAAGGTGGCAAATTCTAGAACCTTCCCTCCTAATTAAGAAAAACGTGTTTCTTATTTAGGAAGGATCCCCTTCAGCCCTAAATTAATTAAAAACAGTTCCGGAATGTTTCCGGAACACTAGGAAGGTCTGGGGAATTACCGGAAAACTTACCGAAATTGCCGGGAAATTTAACCGGAAGGCATGAGCCAGATTTGGGTACTTACAGAAGCCCCTCGGCAACGTCACTTGCAAGGCGAGTGGGGTTGTCGATAGAAAAGGATCCGATCTTGCGAATGCCGAGACGGATTGGGAGACCAAGGTGGTCGAGTGGCTGAACCTCTTATGAAAGGCTACCTACGTATCCCGGAGGAATCAAGCCAGGCCGTAGTTCAGAATAGATCCGCTGGGGAATGGAGAAGAGAAACTGGTCTCTTGCTGGGGAAATAGAAGGGAGAATGACCTAGGAGGTCAAGCAATTGATCCTACTGGGGATATGCTAGGAGTGACCAAGGTGGTCAGATAACAAAGTCTCTTATGAGAGACTACTTCATCACTGAGGAGTGACGGAGGAAAAAAGGGTGACCAAAGTGGTCGGATGGCTAGACCTTTTATAAAAGGCTACCTACGTATCCCGGAGGAATCAAGCCTTGATCGTAGTTCGAGCATCACTAGATAGGTAGGAACAATGTCTAGGATCCTCGAGGGTTTGATAATTAATGGAGGTTGTCACCTGATTGACAATTAATAGAGGTTGTCACCTGATTGACAATTAATGGAGGTTGCCACCTGATTGACAATTAATGGAGGTTGTCACCTGATTGACAATTAATGGAGGTTGTCACCTGATTGACAATTAATGGAGGTTGTCACATGAGGAAACTAGAGCTTACGTCACTATCGAGGAGATAGAGGTAGCTAAAAATGAGAGAACTTAAGCATACTTCACTATTCGTGATAGAGGTAGCTTAAGTTAGAAGAACTTGAGCGTACGTCACTATCTGGGATAGAGGTAGCTAAAGTTGAGAGAACTTAAGCATACTTCACTATTCGTGATAGAGGTAGCTTAAGTTAGAAGAACTTGAGCGTATGTCACTATCTGGGATAGAGGTAGCTAAAGTTTAGATAACTTGAGCGTACGTCACTATTCGGGATAGAGGTAGCTTAAGTTTAGATAACTTGAGCGTACGTCACTATCTGGGATAGAGGTAGCTTAATTTAGAGAACTTAGCATACGTCACTATCCGGGATAGAGGTAAGCTAAGTTAAGAGAACTTAGCATACGTCACTATTCGGGATAGAGGTAAGCTAAGTTAAGAGAACATAGCATACATCACTATTCGGGATAGAGGTAAGCTAAGTTTAGAGTTTTGACAATTCGGAGGTTGTCACCTAGCATTATCCCGTTATAACGGAATTAACGGAGGCGACTGAGAAGAAAGCTTAATTGCTTAAGAGATAAGGGATATCTTTCGAAAAGATGTTATCTTGGTTAAAAGATAACGGAAATTGCATGCCCAAGTGGAAGGTCCAGGGGCATGATTGTAATTTTCTGCCGACTTCACAGCTACATCGCCTCTGCGCTCACGGAGGCCCGTGACTTGGAGAGACCATATTATCGCCGAGGAGTTCCAGGCTTTGGCTGGATTTGAGTTGATTCCCAAGGGGGCCTGGGTATGGAGACGCGGAACGTCGAGGTGGCAGTCAGACTCTGCATGCGAACTTTCTTTGCTAATGATGTGATCGCCTGGCCCAGTCGGCTAGAGCATTTGTATGGTTGATGCTATCGTCACTATCTTCGCTAATTCGGGACGCTAGCTATGACTTGCCTGCCCTCGACTCTCTCGTAGGATGTAGATGGGATAGGGACGGTCTCTACTGGAGGAGAGGCCGGATTGGCGAAGCTCTACTTCTCGTTGGACATGTACGCAACAATGCCTGCTTCCATGGACTGCTTTTCCTTTGCCCTTGAGGTAGTCTTCTTTCATTTCTCTTTTCTTTTTTCTGTCTTGAGACTTTTATGAGAGAGAGAATGACCTTTTGATGCTTTGAATATGCAGGCCTGGTTTTGCGAGGTGATCGGGTTCTTCCCTTGGAACCAGCAGAGTGATGTCACCATCTTCCCCGCTATGGTTCGCCGGGAGGGGAGATGCGAGGATAAATTCACGGGAAGACCCGGATCACCTTCGACTACAAAATGGTGAGGCCGATCATCAACAAGGACGAGCGGAGTGGACTTCTACCCTGGGGGGCGTATCGGAGATCTTTACTGATGCCATTGAGGTGGCACCAGAGGTTGAGGCGACTCAGCCGATGATGTCAGGGACCGTGGCTGCATGGCCATGACATGTGATGTCATTTACATTGAGACCGCCATTTCTCGCGGCTCATGGCCATCCTCCCTCCACTGGACGGTCACTCGAGATGAGATTGGCCAGATGTACCTGTGCATTGCAGGTGGCCGGTGCGTAGCGGTACTGACATGGACACCCCCAACGCCACTTTGGCTGTGTTTGTGGAGCAATACCGAGGACGCCACGAAGCTAGTGAAGCGCTGGCGGTCACTGGTATGGGGAGGATGAGCCTATCGACCCGCCGATCCCTCCTGCGCACCGTCCTACGTGGTCCATGGAGTACCGAGGAGGATGAGGATACTCCGCCCTCGACGCTAGGGAGCCCCAAAGATACCCTGCCGCCCGACAAACTGTAAGTATACTTTTAGGGTCTTTCCCTTCGGTACGCAATTGAGATTCTTTTCGAGATTTTTCTCTTCTTTTTCTTTTCTCAGTTCCACTCGCACCTATGATAGATTGGTCGGGCGAGTAATAGGGGAAGGACATGTGCCTCGGTCCCTTCGAGGAAGGCGCTCGCGCTTCGAGGCGGCGGCGGATGCATGCAGTGAGCCTGGGCGCAAGAGATGGCATCGAGGCACGGCGTCTACCTCATCGGCCTCGGAGTACTCTTCCGGTGCCATGCCTCGAGGGGACCGAACCGCCCTTACGGAGCAAACTGGCCGAGTATGGGCACGATAATGTCCATCTATCTCGATGTGAGCGACTGTGAGGACCTGATGAGGGAGGCTAGCATTTATGTGAGTAGCGATGAGGAGGAGGAAGAATCGGAGGCTCAGGAGGTCTCTAGAGTAGATTTGGAACAAAAACAAACAATGAACAATTTTTATGCACACTTTGTTTATTTTTTGCTTTTTATTCTCGCGCCGATGGGGCGAAGACATTGTATTTATGTTTTATTTGCTTTTCTAATTCATGCTTTTCCAATTTGCATATTATCGAGCCTTGGGGCGATTTTTTGCTTGGGAATCGAGGCTGGGCCAAAATGATTTATAATGGTATATAAATGCTTGAATAGCTTACGGATATGTTTTTGTACGGGTTTTGGTTGAAAAAGTGGGGGTGAAAACTCCCTTGGGCAGCAATCTTTAGTTGCTGCGCAGAATTTTTCTCGCAGAGGGCTAATGTAGCCGTGCGGATAGGTCCCCTGAGGGTAAATAGGGCCGTGCGGCCTGGCCTGCTCGGATCGGTTATTTTACGAATAAAAGCAAAGCTTGGCCATTTCATTTCATTTTCAACATAGACCTGTCCCAATTGTTCCCGAGCACATTTGGACCTAAAAGCACCATCTTTGATCATTTTGCGATGGAGAAGCCCGTCGATTGCAAAGGGGAAGCGAGACCGTTTTCTCTGTCCGATCTTCAATCTTGGGTGAGACACAACTTCCAATCTCATAGGGGATCGCTTGATTTTTTCCTTCAAGATCAAGTCTTTATGGCATTTGAGGATCTCCCGCCCGATTGGGACCTTTTGAGAGCCGGCAAAGTTACAGGACGTCCGGAGACATGTTTCTTGCTTTTCTTACAACGAGATCGTCCCGACGTATGAAGACTTCCGAGCCTTGATTGGGGGTCCCGAGATTGAGGCTATATCTATTCTCCGTCCGACGGAGACGTGCGGTGGCAGTAAAGCTTGCATCTTTTCTCGCAGATTCCTTCGGGAGAGGCCGAGAGGATGATGATAGCCCCGGATAGGATTGACCTTTACGATATCCCGGGCAGGTTTGGGTCTCCGGATATGGCTGGAGCCTGACTACGGTCCTATGCATACGTTCATTCATCCTTTGCATATTCTACCTTGCATTCTCTTTTGCTGAGTCGGAGGGGCGGGATCCGTCATAGTGGTCTCGGGACATGGTTTTGGGAGAGGCCAGGAAGGATATTGTCCCGCTCGGTTTTGGGAGAGACACTTCATGGGATTGAGGGGATGGCTCCTGGGAGACCATTTCATGAGATCCGGGAGTCCCGTTTGTGTTGACCTTATGGCCGCAGGGAGAGGCTCGGGGCTTTGCCGGGGCTTTGACTCGGTGCCCTTGGGTGATTTCTCGGAGAGGTGCACCGAGGCAACAGGACGAGTACCGGGAGGCGACGATGGCTAGGCGATGGCTAGGTATCCACTTCGGACATCCGTTGGTGGATACCTCATTGGAGGCTGCGGGGCAGACGGAGGATATTTCGGGGGAGTCCTATGTCTTTGCCACAGGGTTCCAGGATTCCATTGGTCATCCTTCTACATACCCTGCTTAGTATCCGTGAAGTTTGGGGGCTTTACAAAGTAGCCATTGAGTGATTGGGAGGACATCCGGACCATGGAGGTGGTGTCATTGGATATGAGGGATCCAAACCGGCTTCTCTTTCTTCTCGAGGGCTTGGACATATTGCTTTCCCACCTGTGGCTATCTTCGGGAGCCGGGAAGAGCACCATCTTGACCACTGTCTACTTGGGCGTACGAGAGGGAGACGGGAGCGACTCGAGTCATCTTGGAGGAGAGACGTCGAGCTTTATTGGGAGCCGGCTGCGACTCGAGCAAATGGAGCTTTGAGGGAGATCGAGGCTAAGGCGAGTCGCCATAACCCGGTGGAGTGACTTGGTCGTGATATAGAGGCTCGGTACAAGAGGTTGTCAGGAGTCGCTCCTTTGGCGAGGCTCGAGAGGGAGGAGGTGCGGACTCGTGCTCCTGACAGAGAGAGCACTTATTGACACGGGTTTGGGTAGAGGCTCCAGCTGAGGATACCGGAGGTCGGGATGAGGGATACCGACATCATAGATAAAAAGAGGAAGAAGACTCAATCTGGGGCCGAGGAAAAGGGAAAAAGACCAAAGAAGACTCAAATAATGACGATCGACGATCTTTTCTTAGGATTCCCTTATTGCCATTTTGCAAACACATTAGTTTATTTAGGCATTTTATTGTATTTTAGATCTTTGTAGAAAGGTGTTAGCAAAGAGTCAAGAGGTAGACCATGCTTGAACTCATCAAGAAGTTTTTAACTTGTAATGAACAAGAAATATTATCTTAGAAATTAATCAAGACACATTTCATGGAAATTCAAATGTCTTATTTATCGGGACCCGTTTTTATGAAAAACCGAAATACCCTTTATTATTTAGGACGCACTTCATGGAAGCTTGATTGTCCTTTTTATTGTTTAGGATGCATTTCATGGAAACTTAATCGTCCTTTTTATTGTTTAGACCGAACCATATACGGCCGCCACGTTCCCCTTTTACAAGAAAGACTAAGGGGCTCAGTCTTCGTAGTTCATTCCGGTGAACTAATTTTTTCATGTGCACTCGTTTTTTGCCTAGACCGCCCTTTTTGGGGTTTTCAAATTTAGTCGGGCATTACTCTTTTTGCACTAAGATTTTTTATGTGCAACCCCGTCTTTGCCTAGACCGCCCTTTTGGGGTTTTTAGCCTAGCCGGGTATTACTCTTTTGCACTCTTTTTTATTTTTTTTTATTTTTTTCTTTTAGACATAGTATCTTTTGAGCTTATCACCGTTGACCGGGTGGACAAAGGGATTGCCGTCCGTGTCCGCAAGCTTCATGGCTCCTCCCGATAGTATCTTCTCGCACCACATAAGGACCGATCCAAACGGGTTCCCATTTTCCTGTGGGGTTGTCTCGGTAGGGGGCTTCACTTTCAACACTAAGTCACCTTCTTTGATGTCTCCGGCCTCGACCTTTTTATCAAACGCTCCGGCCCTTCGCCTCTCGGTAGGCTCGAGTGTGTTCCATGGCTTTTAGCCTTCTCTCGTCAAGGTGGCTAACTCATCATGCCGGCCGCGCAACCATTCTACTTCATTGACACCGTTTTCCAGAGGACCCTTAATGACGGGATTTCCAACTCCACCGGTAACACCGCTTCCATCCCGTAGGTTAAGGCAAAAGGAGTTTCTCCCGTAGCCGTTTCCGGCGACAGATGTTCAGAGCCCCTGTGAGTGCCAAGTGCGCTTTTCGGGCCAATCACGACGACGGGTGGCCGTCTTCCTGATGATCCGTTCGAGCGTCTTATTAGCAGCTTCCACGGCTCCATTAGTCCGAGGTCTGTACGAGACGACTTGTGGCGAGTGATTCTAATTCGACAAAGAACCTATCGCAGCCCCTTCAAAGTGCGACCCATTATCGGAAATGATCTCGTTGGGCACCCCATATCTCGCACATTATGTTTTCCGATGAATCGGGCCACTTTTCGAAGTGAGGACCTTGTAAGACTTGGCCTCTACCCACTTGGTGAAGTAGTCGATGGCTACTAGCACAAATTCATGCCCATTGCTTCGTCGCCGGGGCTATTTTCCCTATCACGTCAATACCCCAAGTTGCCAACGGCCAAGGAGTCGTCATGCAAGACATGTCATGAGGCGGGAGATGGTTGGGTTGGCAAATCGCCGGCACTTGTCGCATGCTCGGACGTGCTTTGGACACACCGTTTCCATGGAAATCCAAGAGTAACCCATTATGAGGATCACTTGCATCGTGGCTCGGGCATTCATACGAGGACCGCAGGGACCATTGTGGACTTCGAGCCATCAACTCTTTGGCTTTTTCTTGAGTGACGCACAAGAGGAGCGGTCCTTGGTATCGCTTCTGTACAAAGTTGCCTCCTAGAATGACATAATGGGAGGCCAACCTTTTCGCAGCTTGCAAGCTCTCGGCTCGACTCCTTCTTTGTCTACCTTCTTCGAAAGCCGACTCTCCATCTTTGAGGAACCGGTAAATTTGATTGTACCAAGGTTCCTTTATAGGCTCAGGTCCTGTGTCTACTTCACAAATGTATAGGTGGGCTTCTCTTCTACCCACTCGAAGGGTTTTATGGCTTTTCCTGGGATCTCTACCAATGAGGCTAGAGTAGCTAATGCATCTCGCGAACTGTTCTTTTCCCTTGGCAAGTAGTGGAAGGTCACTTCTCCGAACCGTCCAAATCAACTCCTCCATATGGGCATGATACCGCCGCAGTTAGGGTCCACAGCCTTCCACTTGTTGGAAACCCGATTGATGATCGTGGCCGAGTCTCCGTAAACTTCTAGCTCGACATTTCTTTTCTAAGGCGACTTCCAAAACCAAAGAATGCAGCTTCATACTGGCAACATTGTTCGTGGCGGGAAGTTCAACTCGAGGGCTATGGGCGTATGCTCATCCTTCGGATCGACCGCAGCATCCCGATACCAAGTTTCCTCTTTGTTAGCGGCTCCGTCAAAGAATAACCGCCATCGGTTTTCAAGTTCGACCGCAAAGATCCCTTCATCTCGGGAATTGGGGTTCGTGCCCTCTCGTCTTCATTACTGGGAAAGTTTGCCGTGTGGTCTCGACAATGTTTGACCTCGATAGCCTTTCTCGGTCACATAGTTGATGTCGTACTCGCTAAGAAGAAGGACCACTTTGCTAGACGCATCGAGAGGGAAGGCTTATCAAAGATGTACTTGATGGGGTACATTTTTGAGACCAAATTCACAGGGTGGGCTTCGCATATAATGCTTCAACTTGCCGACTACCTGCACTCAGCCCCGCATGTGTCTTTTCACATGCCGAGTAATCGAGCTCACTTCCCCGCAGCCTTCTACCGACAAAGTAAATGGCGTTTTCTACCCGAGAGTCTTTCTTTTCCCGAGCAAGCATAGCCCCAACCGCCGTATCGTGACAGTGAGATAGAAAGCGTAAGAGGTTTCGTCTATGTGGGGGCATAAAGATCGAGGGTGTACCAAGTATGCCTTGATCTCGGTCAAAAGCATCCCGGCATTCTTCGGTCCATTCTCGTGTCTACGTTCTTCTTTATGAGCTTGAAGATGGGCTCGCACATAGTGGTCAATTGATTGATGAAACGGCTAATGTACGCCGCTTTTCCCATAAAGCTCTTGACTTCGTCTCGGGTCCGAGGTGGCCTCATATCCATAATGGCTTTGATCTGGGGGTCGCCTTCGATACCTCGCTCCGTGACCATATACCCAAGCACTTTTCCCATTGTCACTCCGAAGGTGTATTTAGTGTGGTTTAGTCTCATGGAATGTTGTCTCGCCTCTCAAAGAACTTCCGCAGTCAACAAAGCGCCGCCCGTCCTCGCCTTGGAGTGGATTATCATGTCGTCTACGTAGACCTCAATCTCCTTGTGGATCATGTCATGAAAAAGCGCGGTCGCCGCCGCTTCGTAAGTATCCCCGGCGTTCTTAAGCCCAAATGGCATTACCGTATAACAAGAAGTTCCCCACGGCGTGGTGAAGGTCAGTCTTTTTCTTGGTCTTCCTCGGCCATCTTGATCCGGTTGTAGATCATGCAAAGCCATCAATGAAGGATTTGACTTCGTAGTTGGCAGGAGTCCACCAGATGTCTATGTTTGGCAAAGGGTAATCGTCCTTGGGGCCGGCCTTGTTCGTATCTCTGAAATCCACTGACAGCACCTTCCCATTGGCTCTTGGTGACTGGCCACAATATTGGACAACCATGTTCTGGAGTATTCGATGACTCCGATGAATCCTACCCGCAAAAGTAGCTTCTCCAATTTCTTCTTTGACTCCGTAGAGACCATTCTCGCTTGATCTTTCTCGGTTTCTCTTTACCGGTTTAGCATCTCGGTGCTAGAGGGATTCGTGCTCTACTTTATCGAACCCGTTCCTAGCCCCGCGCATATCCCCGTATGACCATGCAAACACGTCAGACGTATTCCCACGAGCGTATCGATCGGTCTGTCTCGTTCAACCCCCTCACGATGAGTGAAGTTTTACACTCATCCATTGACTACTTTTTGAACTTATTATTTGCT
This sequence comes from Adenophora triphylla var. japonica, assembly GCA_022495995.1. NCBI lineage: Eukaryota > Viridiplantae > Streptophyta > Magnoliopsida > Asterales > Campanulaceae > Adenophora > Adenophora triphylla. Next base: position 246,311 of record JAFEMH010003755.1, read on the forward strand.
TAATCCTTGAGTTTTGTATGTTTAATGGATGTTTTTAGTGTTTTTAGTTTCAAAGTGGGTTCAAACTTGGAAATTGAAACAATTTGGTGAACAAATCAAGTGGAAAATGGAGACATTGCAATTGTGGAACTGACCGGAATTCAAATGGGTAGAAAAAGGAAGAAGGAAAGGTTAAAACATCACAAGGCTTTTGCCAAAGCAAAGGCCTAGGAAGTGGAGTGCACTGGGCCAAAGGAAAGAAAATGGGCCTATCCAGTCCGTCCATGTGTGGGCGGTCGCTCCGGGTTGAGGTGGGCGGTCGCTCGGGAGAGGAAAAAATGTGGGAAGCTCGAACCTTCCTGGTTGACTCGGGCGATCGTGTGCGGGTGGACTTGTGGGCGACCAAGCTCACAAAGCATTGAGTTGTGAACAATTAGTTTTCGGGAGAATCCGGGCGACCGCCCGAGGTGAAAGGGCGACCGCCCACGAGGCGTTTTTGCGTAATGGTTACAAAGGCGGTTGGGCATTAATGGGAAATGATGTGATTTCTATTAAATGGCGACTGTTTATGATTTTTAATAAGTGGTTAATTACTTGTAGAAGTGAAGTAGGAGAACATGGGGTTATTTAGTTTTTATTATTGTGTTTTTTCAGCTTTTTTAGAGAACTATAAGTAGAGAGTTTTTATATTTTCTTTTTAGCATCATCATGCAGAATTTTCCAAAACAATTTCTTGGGTGTTCTTTATTTTTCTATGGATAGCTTAACCTTCTTAGTTCTTGGAATTGGAGGTAACAAAAATTATGTTTTAAGTTTTATTTTTCATCTTTATCATTGTATTACTTGGGATTGTCAAGTTGCTTTTACTTGGAATTTTAGAATACTTATCTTGATCACATAATTGTTCTTGAATTACTTGGGAATTTCAATTGTGAATCGCCAAATTCATAATTGAAATTAGACTTAATCCTTGATAGTAACAATCTTCATTGAATCTCCGCCAAAAGATTCATGCTAAGAATTGTGGTTTTTTTCTTGTATTGTTCTTAAGCTTCTAATTCTGGGTTCCGAATTAATCTATGAACGGCCAAGGGGAATAGATTAATTGGGAACACTTTGGATTGCAAATCACCCACGCCAAAGTGTCCACAATCATATTTTTGTAAGAACAAAACCCCAAGTATACTTTGA